>WEIT01018329.1:14402-53184 GCA_013389985.1 Dryoscopus gambensis
GACACCGTCCTGAGCTGCAAGGTATATAAATCCCTTTTAAGCCCCTGTAGGATTCAGAACAATACCCAGATATGCAGAAGGTGCAGACTTCACGACACACTAAAAGTACAAGGAAGAAATTTCATGGAACAAAAAGGCAACCAGACAGCCTATGTTTTGTACCATAATCCACTGCCTTTAATACTTGCAAAGCATATTCTTGAGGAAGCTCCTGCTATCTCTTCCAGTAGCTACCCTAACCCTCAGGGTTGACACTGACTCTAAGTCAGGTTTGGTATTACTTCCAGAACAAAGCTGGGGCCTGACTTATGTAGCAAGTCTGTATAGTCCCGTACATTTCCTAGGATGCAGAAGCTCACAGTAAGGCTGTAGCATCTTTCACTGTGATCTTTTTGTACACGACAAAGGGTAAAGACTGGGATGGAGAATCACTCCTGAGTTCCCAGCAGAGTGAATTTTCCCTGTACTCCATCACACAGTCCCCAGTGTGTATGGTGTCCTAAGTGCTTTGTTAGACTTTACAAGCATTTCTCAAACTGATAGCATTCTACATGACCAAAAGCAAGGTCTAGTGAGTGAAACTAACAGCATGTCAATACAATGATTTAGCATATCCACTGAAACACTCTGCATGCACAGTGTCTCTGGTTTCCTGTTGCAGAAAGAGAAATACCCAATGAGGGAGAATCCAGAAAGCAGTCAGCCAAATGTAAGAGTACGTGGTGTAAAATATGACCTATTTCAGCATCAGCTGTTCAGCATATACAATACAGTCAGTGGTAAATACTCTCAGTTTTTTAATATTTCTGAAACTTACTTTAAAATTCTAGGAAATAAATTATTAGAAAACTAAAATTTAATGCATTGATTATCTAATTCCTGAAATAATAGTGATAACCTACCATTCAAGCATCCTTGTTTCCTTTATAAACCTCCTCACTCACATGCGACAATCTCCATTGCTCATTCATTTCAAATAGCAGCCACTTGAACCTTTCTTTCTGGTTTTTGGTGTTTGGGACCAGGGATTTTTGGTATTTTTTTTGTTATCTTTTCCTCAAAATGGAGCATTTTCAATTAATGATCTGACATCTTTGTTTTTTCCACTTATAAATGCTCACCAGAGTTTCCCAAAAAGCTTTCATTATTCAGATTTTTTTTGTTGAATTATTTCTTAATATAGATTTTTCCTGTATTTTTCCACTAGAACCTAATGTTCCTGTAAAAAAAATGGAATTGCTTGAACTGAAGCTATGAATTACATATCTATTTTTTCTGCATACCGTCCAGACTTTTATATAAAAGTTTTCATTTTTGTTGAAATCTTTAAAAAATTGCAGATAAAAATAGAAAAATTACATCTGATCACAACATGCTATATACCTTTTTTTCTGATGACAGGTATTTGTGACTCACTTGAATGGTTTGCAAGTGCTTTCTGATTACGGCATCATTTTCTAAAAGATACCAGAGTTTTTGACCACACTGTCAAGTAATTTCAAAAGGGGGTAGAAGGAAAGGAATGAAAATGAGGACAGAAAATGCATCCTTTTAACCAGAGTTCTAGTGCCTTTGCAAAACATTATTATCCAAAAATGTGTGAAAGGACAAATACATATATGAAACCCTGAAACTATCACAAATAGGAATTATATTCCTGCTAAGAGTTGTATTAAAGACTTGGTGATACACTTCACTCCTCTGCTCACTTCCTGGTAAGGAATCAAGACTTGCTCTCCTCTGGTTTTTTTTTCATTGCTTCCCCTATTTTCCACTTGTCATGTCCTTCCCTCACGGTCTTTCTCTAACACCAGGCTGCAGGGGCTGCAGCAGCAGTGGAAGATGGCAGAGTGCTGGCCATTAAGGGTCACCCACAAACAGGCCTATGTCAGCAAAACTTGTGCTCCAGCTTTGAGGAGACGTGCATCAGTCTTCCAAAGGCTAAGTAAACTGAAGGCACCCAGGACAAAACCAAGTGATTCTTCTCTTAGTGTTGGTTCATGTTCCTTTATATCCTCCGTTAAAGCACAAAGCAGACCATTAGCCTGAAGACTTTGAAGGACTTTCTTTCACCACACCATTTTCTTTCTGAAGAACTAACCCAGATTTCCTTAGCTAATATATATATATATTATATCAACAATGGGTAAAAAAAGAAAAGAAAAAAGCCATCCAACTTACTGGTATTGAAATGCTCACATATGTCCCCCGGTTATATTTACCAGTTTATCCAGCCCTTACCACCTCGGGACAGCATGCATTACATTTGTAGATGAAAAAATTCGCCAATATTTTCTCCACTCAAGTAAGTTTCCATTGTACTTATCCCGCATTTTCTCTAGATAATAATAGTATTGTCAACACCAGTGACTAGCTTCTGACAGGTTATTCCTTTGAAGAGCTTCTATTCAGACTAGCACACAGAATCTTTACTATTTGTCAGTGACATAAAACACATGGAATAGCAGATGCCATAGCGTGGACGCCAGCATAGTACTTGTCTTTCTATTTTTCTGTATTCGTGGTAAATCAGTGAAACACAATAAAGAAGAATTAAAAGCATTTTTTCACTTACTTAAAAGATATTTGAGGTAATTCTGTAGAAGTAATTGAAAGAACTTATTTAACGAAATATATCTCACTAAAAAATTTATATAAAAGCAATATTTTCAGTGATACAGGCAATAAAATCTTAAAAAATAACTTAGCTTGAATATGTATTTCCATTTTCATTGCTGACATTCTTTATTTTTATTATTGCCTGTTAGGGTTCCCCCTCATGTAGGGGCGGCCCCCCCCTCCCCCTGGGGGAGGGGGCCCTGGGGAGGAAGCATGGCCTGGACACGGGTTTGCCCTGCTCCCTGGTCACATGTACCCAAGTCCTGTTCCCTATTGGTCATTTATGTTCCCCCCGCCCCGAGAACTCTTTGGTTTTCCCATGATTCTGGAGTCTTTGAGCAAGACTCGCAGCAATGCGGGCTGGAAATAAACTTCTCTGAAACATCTATGCAAAAGAGCATTCCTTTATTCTTTGCACGGGCCCTATTGTCTTTGGGAAGGTTGCAGGAATACCCCACTGCAACAATTACCTTATTCAAAACTCCAGCTGCTCTCTCATATTCAAGAAAATGTGCCTTTATCCAGCCAGATTCAGACTCGAACCCAGAAGATCTTTACTTAAGTTAATTTTACATTCATTATAATGTGCCTTCCCTCTTTGTGCTCTGAAAATTGTACTGAAGGTGATAGAACTGAAGCACTTATGACTTATTCAAACAGTTAAGCAAGTACTCAGAGATGTCCAACATGCAGTGAATGTTCAGACCATTGGAAACCAAACACAGTACCAGGCTTGCAGTTCCAACTGACTGTGGAATCTTATCCATGCAATAAGTTAATGGTGACCTAACCTTTCTACCTATCTGAGAATGCCCCTCTTTTCCTACACACCCAACATCTAAAATGGCACGGATCAGACAAGACGTTCCTGAATTTACAAATTTATAGAACACTGTCCTGTACAGAACACTGAAATGTTGCCATCACCACCTATCCACTTTAAAAATAAAAAGTCTGGAAAAGGAAAACAAGCATGAGCTTTGAGGCAGCTCAGGCTGTTAATAGCCTCTACGCTGTAAGGATCCATTTCAGATTTTTAACCCTTATACCATCTACCTCATTATAGTAATCTCTATCATTGCATAAAAGAATGCTTTGGCTTAGCCATTTATCACAAATATAAGATTTATTTATTAGCACAAAACTTGACAATTAATTTAAGCCAAAGTGTCACTTAAAAGAGGGAAGTCATATTTGAGGTGATTGTGCCCCTACTGTGCCTACTTCAGTGGTATAAGAGGAATTTGCTGCTCTTCTATTGGTTTCCAACATCTTACAAAAATGTTTCTAATTACAAATTTGAATTAAGGTGACAGATGTTGAACATTATGAAAGGTAAGTTTTGTTGGACAAAATAGTAGAAATATTTTCTTACATTGTGAAAATCGAGGAGTTAATAAAAGTTTCATTTTTGTGGACAATCAAATTTTTTGGTCCAGAGAACTACTTAAAATAGCTGAAATCTAATTCTGTGTCTCTTTCAGGAGCTGAAAATGTAATAATTCTCCAACAGAACCCATGTTCAAGCACAAGTTTGAAGTTAGATATTAGGACCTATTAAACAGAAGATGCAATTTGAAGAGGTGGAACAGCTCAGTGGTAATAAAACAAAGATTGTTCTTGTGATTTTGTACATGTACAAGGGATATAGTTTGTTTATCATGCTTTGTCTGAGGACCAGGAGCCAGGATATAATGAGTATGGTTACATTTTGAAAAAAAACATGGGGAATGTTGGGAAAGAAGTGCTTAAAAAAAGACTGGCACTTGTATCCAGTTGATTAAAACTTTATAATCCTAAAGCCATAGAATGCTGGGGAATATTTCTATTCATTTCAACAGAATTTGGTTCTGCCCTGCCTGAAGCAAATGCTAGGGAAAAAAGGTAAAAGTTCAATTAAAATAAAAATCCAAAAGTGAATGCTCACATAGTTTAGTAGGAGAAAAATGTGCTTTACAGGTAGTATATAACAAGCAAAGACATATGTTCTTCTGCTTTGCTGAGTAGCTAAATGTAATTATCTCATCATGCTTCAAGGTGGAAAGCCCACCAGGTTATAAATGGTCAAGATATATAGAAAAATGACAACAACTAAGTTGGAGTCATGTGGTTATTTATTACCTTTGTAGTTTACTTCCTGGTTTTTTGGGTTTTGGTGGGGTTTTTTTCCAGGCATTGTAGAGCCATTAAATTTTTTTTTTAAAGAAAAAAAAAAAGAACAAAAAACCCCCCCCAAAACAAAAAAAAAGAGAACCCCAAACAAACAAACAAACAAAAAAAAAAACAAACAAAAAAAGAAAAAGAAAAAACCCTCACAATTTCTTTTCCTACAAAACTCTTTAATCTTTTGTTAATAATTGAATTCTAGTTTAAAATTTTTCCTAGGAAGTGTTGGAACAAGTCATGTCAGTGCTTACATTAAGACCTGATTCAGCCAATTATTTTTGCATGTGTTTCTTTCTAAGCACACAAAGAGTCATCCTAAAAGAATTTTTCAAACTGAGTGTTTTGCAAATGACTCTGCTAAGATTAATAGTCTCCAGCACAGCCATATTTTGAATCCTGGTAGTCACATGCTAACTTTATGTTCAAGAAAAGCTGTAATGGATCCATGCTGTATTTAAGTCCTGAAGTTACATAGTGGTCTGTGACTTTCAGCATTTCTTTCAACCCTACACCTACACACACATTTATATGTGGCCTTATAGAAGTTAAATAAGAAATAAGACTCTCTGACTTAGACTGTCCCTGAGATACTGTTGAACAGTCAGGAGTGGAGACCTGGGGTTGCTGGGAAAGCCTTTAACACTAACATTTTCTCAGAGGAGAGGAGGGCCTTTACTGAACGCACTGAAATATGACACGAATGCATTGTAGCAAAAATCATGGAGCATAAAGCCTAATTCTGCCGTATTCATGAGCCAGCATGAGGCCCTGTGCCAACCAATGTACAAAATGAAAAACTCATTGCTCCAAAAAGATAATTAAAAAAATCAAGAAGTATACCTTTAGTATTCTGAGATGGAGAAAATGTGATACAGTATGATCATATACTATAAAAGTGGGATATTCTAAATTTTTATATATATATACATACATATATATATATATTGTAGGATCTATTAAGAAAAAGTCTTTGAATAACTAAAAAGAAATACTAAAGAAAAGCTCTCTGCGCTAAAATAGAAAGTGAGGCAGTTTTACAACAGTAATTTCCCAGGGCAAGAACACTTGCAGACTCTTCTTCAAGATGAATATATTTTAATGTTGATAATATTCACCCATCCAATCCTACAGGGAACACTGACAAAAAACCCAAACTGATTACAGTGTGAAACCTTCCAAGAGTGGCCCAGACTCTGTCCAGCTGTCTCCAACTATTTTTCTAGTGTTTTTCAGATTTCATGTTATAAACCTAATTTTGAAGCAGTATTATACACCTTTATTTGATTTCCTACACTTGCTTCTTGGCAAAGAAAAAGAAAAATGAACCAGTATTGACAAAGATGGCTTGAATAGGTAGGTGATTAAAAGACAGCACATCAATCTTATTCCATCATGATGAAGTAATATGCATGGTGGGCACAACTGCAACCAATGAATAAAATATTTAACTTGAACACCATGAAAAATGAGACAAAAGTGAAGAATGCAGCAATTTTGCATAAATAAATGAGTGAGCTTCCATAAACAATCTGAAGGGATTTTATTATATAGTGTAAAAAAACTGCAACAGGATTTGTTATTAAAATAATCAAATGGTTTTTTATATGCAGAAGGAGAAGAAACAGAGGAAGGAAAAAGAATGTAGATGCTGTTCAGACTCTGTCCCCATTAGGAAACAAAATATTAAATCAGTATCTTTGGTGAGAGGTTCAGTAGCTGTAAATCAAAATAGTTTCCATTGGCATAATAGTAAGACATTGCTTTACTCTACCTGAAGATTTGGTCCCCAACACTTTGCTGTAGGTAGGAAGATCGTTAAAGTTAAGAAACATTAAAGAGAAAGATTAATCTTTTAACATAGCACACATCTACAAACTACAGATGTCAATTAGATACTGGGTAATTATCCACACTTGAGAAGATCCTTCACTGTGATAGCAACTTACTCTAGGCAAGGTACTTCAAAAACGAAAGATGAGGATTATTTGACTGGAGAGACCAAGCAGTACCTAAAAGCACGTGTCCAAAATGAGACAAAAGACTTTTAATTCAGCCAGCACAAAGATACAAACCCACATTTCATTTCTCCAGTGTGATCAATGCCCTCCTCTAACAGAAGCCAAGAAAGCTCAGACACCAATAGGAGAAAAGGAGTTTTACTTTTGCATCTCCACTGAACTTTTAACCTAAACTCCCGGCCCTTCTTACTGGCCCAATCTTTTGCCTTCATTGTTTCGCACAGCATCCAATATATAGAATATTAACTGTGCAAATCAAACAGAAGATGCTTCCAGAACACATCTTCCACATGAAAAGCACAAGCACTTGGGTTGTGCTGGAAGAAACAAAAAGAAACCTCTTTAGAAGGAGATAGAGCATCTGCTCATACTGATATTTAGGGTCAAGCTTAAGGGAGTTCTCAACTATACTGAGACATATAAGCCATCCTGCTAAAACACAGCCCGCTTAATGCCACCAACACTGACATCTTTGACGCCCAAAGTAGGCCCTCTGTCCAATTTAACATGCAGTCTACTTTTTAGGCTAGTCCTTGACAAAGCGAGAAAGTGACATAGAAGGATTATGAAGCAGAAGCAGAGCACAGACTGATCACTGCTGACAGAACTCTAGACTTATGACCACCAAAACAAAGTGAATTTGAAACATTGCAGAAAACATCAAGCTCATTGAAAAGCAGCAGTAAGATCAATCTAATCAGAATGGACAGGTAGTAGTGAGAGTTTAACTATGAGATGGACAGCAACAAGAGGTGAGTTTCGGAATAATCTTCAGGTCTACCTTACTTATCAGAGTTGAGACAGTACCACTGTGTTGTGGGCTGACCCTGGCTGGGTGCCAGATGCCCGCTCAGTTGCTCTATCGTTCCCTTTCCCTCTGGGACAGGGGGAAGAATGAGACAGAGGAAAAATCAGCAGGAGGAGATAAGGCAGTTTTATTACAGCCAAAAGAAAGAAACGAGCTGAGATCTGCACGTTCAAGAGCTAAAGAGGAAAAAACGAAATCAGTCTCTACTTCCCATCAGCAGCAATGTTCGGACACTTCCTGGGAAGCAGGGCTTCAGCACACGTAACCGTTCCTCCTCCCTTCCTTAGATTATATATCTGAGCTGACGTCATATGGTATGGAATAACCCTTTGGCTGATTTGGGTCAGCTGGCCTGCTCATGTCCCCTCCCAGGACCTGCCCACTCCCATCCCCTTTGGTGGGGGAAGGAATGTCAGAGGGATGGCGCTGCTTGGCAGGAGCCAAAACACTGCTCTGTTACCAACACCCATCCAGCTACCAGTGCAAAGCACAGCACCGCGAGGGCTGTGAGCTTTACCTCAGTCAGACCCAATACACACTGTCATGCAAGCAACTGGAATTGTGTGTTCTGATCTACCAGCCTTGCCACATATCTACAGTACATCCTGTTGAAAGATTACTTTTAGAAAGCATTTAGAAAATACCACAGTTTTGTTTTGTTTGTTTTCCCATTGCCTCAAGGATCATCGAGCAGCTGGTGGACATGCAACATGCCTTGTATATGGCTCCCATTACCTTCTCCATGAGAGCCCCAAAGGTAGAGGAGGAAGAGGAACTCCAGTGATAAACAGGCAACAGTCAATCCTGATGACAGAAATAAGAATGAAAAACTGAAGTCTGCTTTTTTCCCCCCTTCATTTCACTTCCAAATAAAAATTTTATCTCTGATTTTCTCCTGAGAGCATGTTCCATGCAAGATGAACTATAAAAATGCAGTTATTTTTTATTGCTATTGTGTGAACTCAAGAATATGTTTCTTCCTTTGTTTTAAAGAATGTGTTAGTGATGTTATGTTGTCAAAATGAAGTCTTATATCAGTCAAGGTATAAACAAAAAAAAGCTAATTATTCCTTTGACTTCCACATAAATCATTAATTATACCACAGACCAGATCAAATTGGGTTTAGGTGCTTATAAGAAGAAATGTGTTAACAGTGTGAAATATGGGGGGTTTTTTTGTTTCAACAAAAAGGACATTTGGCTAACAAGTTGTAAGCTCCTTGTAGATGCAGGTCAGCATTATTTTTATCTTATTTAAGGAAAGCATTTGTTTGGCCAGCTGTTGGTCATAATCTGAAGTTCTTTTTTAATTGGAGCATTTAACTTCAGCATTTTCTTAGCCGCCTAGCATTCACTGTGTTCATCCAAGGTGCCACTCACCTTGCTGTCTGTACTAGTCACTGCACCATTGAAATGTGCCTGTGCTTTGCTTCAGAAAACAAAGAAAATTTAGAAACTATTAATAACTCGGGGGTCAAGCTGCTTTCATATCATTATTTGGGTTAGAAAAAGCCAAACAGGGTTTTTAGACCCACTTGTACTTCCATATTCATGTGCTTTGTCCCAAACCTCATCAGTCAGTTGTTTGGATTTATTTACAGCAGTTTCAGGGCTGTTCTAAACAACACTCTAGCCTACAGATATTCAAGATATTTTGACCATGCATCTTTTTCAGTAACCACACTTTCCTGTCCTCAAAGATCTAATATCAGATTAACATTGTCATCATATCATTGAGAAATATACATGGGTATCCTTAGCTAACCTGTTTCTCTGGGGTTTATTGTTATTTAATGCTCTGAGACAGGTGCAAAGCAAAGTAAACACGCTAAGAAACCAGGAGTTGTAACACTGGTAGAAAAAATAGTCATCATGAAAGCACACAGTTGCATTAAACTTCCTTCTATGAAATACAGATAATTTTATTCATCCTGTGTGATTATCATCCTTGCTATATGTCTGCAAAAAGAAAAAAAAGTGAGAAGTTTTTTTTGCAGTTGGATTAATGATGCTACATTTCAAACAAATCTGAATTTCAGGATTCTACAGGCTCTCTGACCCTATGATCTCGTCAAGTGAGCAGTCCATAGAGAGGAAAAGGGAAAGCTAAGTTTGAAAAAGCATGCATATGGATGTAACAGCATTATTTGTCACCAAACTCAGGGCAATTAGCATTTCAGATGAAAACAGCAAATTCATTAGTGCTTTTGAAGATGCTGCTTCATCTTTAGACACATCAGTTCCACATCAACTGTACCTTAAAAGTGAAGCACATATTTTAAAAGAGCCTTTTCCCACCTACTTTCAATTGCAAAAGTCAAGTTCCTCCTTAGTCACTTTTCTCCATGACCTGGTTAAGTACGGTTTGACTGATTTCTAGTTGGATCACCACTCTCTTGCAGTGAGAGCAAGCCGGAAATCCTGTTGGCTCAGGGTGAGTGTTGAAAGGCAACTTCTCCCAGAGTCATGCAATGATAAGAGGATCTTGTGATTCATTTTTAAATCACACCTGAGAAGTTCTGGGTCCTTGTTTAGCTATGGGTTTTGTATGCCTGCCTCTACACAGTGTGGATGTCCTTACAGTCACTTGCAGGTTGTAGGAAAAATGCGGTTCAGATATCCATGATCCACAGCAGGAGAAAGCAAATTCTTCCCAAGACCATGCATTTGGCATCCTGTCACTTATATCACACATTTCTGACAGAGATAGCCTATCTTCTGCCTGCTGATAGGGAGACACAAAGTTGAAGTCAATGAATCTTTCGTACAGGGAACTGCAATTCATCACTAACATAATGTGGAACAGCCCCTACCCACTGAAAGTGCAATTTTCTCTCAGGTGAAAGGATGTCTATTTCATCATTGTGTCATGATTTTTATTTTTTTAGAGACAGCAATGATATTTTACAATAAGGAAAGAATTGATTTCTGCCAGTAACAAAAAATTAATATGGAAGAATACTCTCAAGACAATAACAACATTTTCTGTTACTTATTTCTATATATCTGATGCAGCAAGATTCCTTCCAGATCAAAGTCACAAGGGTTACATAGTCTACATATAGATGTTTTTGGAGCATATTGCTCCAATCCATCCCATCTCACTAAGACATTTCAAAACAATTCATCCAAGATCTGGCACTCTCCGTGAAGGAACCTGGTTTCCCCCCCATAGTCTATACAGGGGATCAGAGATGCATAACTATGGTAAGTTAGTTTTTTGACTGGCTAATGGCACAAGGACCAGATACCTTCATATACCTATTTTACAATTTGAAAGTATTTTTACATTTTAAAGAGTCTCCACAGTAATTTCAGAAGATTTCATATGGAATGAGATCTTTGCTTGGCTAGTTGGATAGGCTGATACATGGTTCATAATCCAAGATAATTATCTAATGTCTTTGTCTGTTGAGACTGCAAAATGATAGTAAACCAGCAACTGGATAACTGAGATCAAAATACAGAAATACTTACAAGGAAGACATACAGGGAATGCCAAATCACATTAAGAATGGAGTTTAAAGTGACAGTGCCAAACCAGCTAGCTGTTCCCACCAAAGTTAGCAAAAATGTTTACAAGAGCAAGACACCCAAAAATCAAACAATTTAGCAAGATGGCAAGAATTAATTTAGAAGCCAAGCAGGACTGGTTTTCAAAACCACTGCTTACTCAGGTTTTTCTCCAAACCTCAAAGCAACTGATAGAGTATAGCTGTAGAAAACAGGTCATTTAACTAGAAAACTCAATATTTATTTAAATCTCAGACAATCAATTTAGAAAATCTCTAGCCTTTATTTTCTTGCAAAAAGCAAATAATACTAGCTTGTTTCAGCTGCCAAATGCACTGCAGGAAAGTGAGACCCTCTTCAAAGTAAAAGTTATCATCAGTAAAATATGACTGTGAAATTTATGTGCTCTCAAAGCAAACCTAAGCATTTTACACAAAACTTAGAGAGAACAAGAAAAACAGGGTGTGGAAAGCTACAGAATGAAGGCAAACACAATTTTTAAATGGAATTTGAAGCGCGGACCAAAGGTACAGCCTTTGGACCTCACTGAAATTTTATTTTAGTGCAGTGGTGACTTTTATTACTGCTCTAATGCACAGGAATGTGTCCTAGAGAGCTGTTATCCTCCTGAGTGTAGCAGAGTAAGACAAAAAAATGGCTTTTTAGGAGGACTTGTTCAAGTGCAGCCAGTGTGTCACAACAGACAACATGTATGCAGTAAACACCACGACTCATGTACACTATCCTGATTCTTTCACATATGTGAGGCTAGAAAATACAGTTCTTATTTTTGCTTTCATCTCACATGTTGATTTTTTTATCTGAAAAGACCCTTGTTACAGAAGTTGTAGCTCAAAATCTGGGGATGTTCATTTCCTCTGAAGTGATAAATGGCCAATTCATAACAGGGCTGGTTTGAGAACCGGTAATCAATACAGGCACTAAAGTATGGTTTAGATGGCCATTTTGGTTTTTATCCGTGTGCACAGACAATGATAACACAAAAAACACCAGTATCAGAGTATTATATGGTTACCTCATCTCTCTTTACTAAGGGACGCTGACCTTCTTCAGTGTCATCAACAAATCCATTGTTCACTTAAGAAGATGTCTGTAAGTGCTCATCTTGTCTTTTGCTTGAAATGTATTGCAACCATTTTTCCGTTACATTTCACATAAAAAGGATTTGCTGAAGCTCTGCAACTGGGATAAACCAAAGAACCGATTTCTGAAATAGCTTAGAAACGGTTTAATATTGCAGTAGTGTCAACAAAGCAGATTTTTAAAAATATCCTTCTGACAACAAAGGAAAAATATCCATTCCAAAGCCATGCATAAAGGGAATCTGGTTTTAAAACTTTTTGCAGCTGTCTAATGGGGAAAACAACATTCACCTGAAAGGTGATGGGTTTTGGATCTACAAAGACTTCACTATTAACTGTATTTTCAAAAGTGAAGTGACAACCAATTCTAGAAAATAAAAATACCATCACCTTAGCAAACCCAACAGAAGAGAAAGATAAAAATACATAGAAAAATAATGAAGCAGTGCTTAGTTCTTCTGCAGAGTCTCAGTTTTCCTGTATCCATAGCTTTAAGCAAAATTTCCATTGGCCAATTTATGACCCACCAGAGGTATTTAAAAGGTCTGGATTCTTGGCTCCAAAGCTGTAATTCTGTGATTCTGTGAATTCCAGAGGGTCATGGGTAAGACTCACTGCCTACATGACCTGTTGGTCATCATGAGAGTGACTTTCTGGATATCTACCAGCAGTACCTCAAAGGACTGGAGTAATGGACCACAAAATTTGAAAGCCTTCAGCTGAGACCAAGTATTCAGCTGAAGTGTCAGGCTACCACAATCCTACTCAACTGATAGCTCTCAACTCACCTGGTCAGCAAGACTCAACACAGTAGGTCTACTTGAAGTCAACAAAACCAGGCATTGTCAAAGAATGAAATGTCAGTCTTGCAAAAGCACAACTGGAATGCTCATACTAAACTCAAGTATAGCCAAAAATACTGGTTAGCATAGAAGTTTTCAGAAGTCAACAGCCCTTTATGTAAGGGAAATGTCTTCTTTTAATGGTACTGTCATTTCATAAAATATCCCACACCCATAATGTGAGAGATCCCACACAATATATTAGCTTTGCAATGTAATATGATCACAGCAATGATAATCCATTCATTTTGATAATTTTTCACAGACATCTTCTGCATCATGGAAAATGTGAACCTGGCCTTGGGGTTCTGTCTACCCTATGAGCATGTCTATGACTCTAGCTCTGCAGTCCTGATCTGAAGAGCGCATAAATTACCCCAGCAGAGACAGAACTGTTCTTTCTAGGATTCTATCTCTTTGGCTTTTAAACCATCCATAACCACATGGCCTCAAAGGTTATAAAATATGGACATGGATTCCATTTTCATGAATGACAAAATAATCTGTACTGAGACAGCTGAAAATGTACGGGTTGTACTACTTGAGCTCATCAGTTTCAATGTGAACTATGAAACTGGTACGTTATTAGCTGGAAGAATATCTTAACATCTCAGAAAAGGAATGTAGATCCCTTTCCTAATGGGCAGTCTTTCACACCTGCTCATATCAACCAGTCATTTCTAGAAATATGGTGCCTTTTAACACACTACAAAAGGCAGTGAGTATTAAGCAATAATCTCAAAGGGGAAAGCTGACTAAACTGTAGCTAAAGGTCTAGCAATGTTTCTGTTTCAACTTGGACACATTCTTTGTTTTCAACAACCTTTCTCTTTCTTTATTCCACAGATGTTATCTGAAGTTATCTGTGCCCTTGGAGCACTATTTTCCAGAGCAGATCACAAATATTATGCCTTAGCAATGGCCATCAGATTTCATGAGTCAAGGCACCATTCACAGCCCACACATACAATGCAAGGACTGCAAAACCACTCAGGAGAAATCTGTCCTGCCAAAAGGAAAGGAGAGTTTGTACTTATATGTGTCTGGACTTCAAAAATATGTAAGTGACTTCAAAAATCACTCCACTTAGTGATTATTAAGTCAACTGGAATGGCAGTGGAAGTATGATTAACACTCAAGATTCTACACTCACTAGAATTTAGATCCTTTTCACATTTGCTCCTCACCTAATTTCTCCACAGTTTCCTCACTACCTGTTTGACAACCACAAAACAAATGAATTAAGGAAGTAATTAAACAAAAATTGAATTTACTTTAGAAAAAAGAGAAAGGGTTTAATTTTCTTAAATTCATCCTTTGATGTGGATAACTTACAACACTGGGACCTATTACAGACTGAAGGATCATATGAAGTTTTTTCCTTATGGTAATCAAGCTCCAGTGAATCTTCTGTTTTCTGAAGAAAACAAAGTGTTAATAATAGCAAAGAGTACAAAACTATTAAATATAAAGGGCCAAAGTCTCTAGCATAATGAAATAAGCCGAGCATATCAGCAACTTCTGTCAAGGTAAAGGCAAACATTTCCATTGCACATTACTTTAAAAGAAGATAAAGAGCACTGAATCAATAAATCACTAAAAAGATTATTATTTTGTACAAGCTGAAGGTCAGTGCAGGTCATTTCCACTAAAGCAGACAGATCTTGTTAATTTAATCCAGCAGATTTGGCAGGGAAACCAAACAGGAATTTAATCAGCAGCAGAAGGTGGGGAACATCTCTGAAAATTGAATAATCATTGTGCCAGACAGTAAACATCATCACAGAATGAAAAAAAGGAAAGAACAAAAGTGTCCCCTTTTTGTACTGTTTGTTAACTTCTTCAAACAGATAATAAATTATTTAAAACATCTGTCTTTGGAGAACAAAAATACCACATATGAGAGCAGCCAGTCAATAGTTTAGTACATTGCTGATGACATTAAACTTCTCTTAACTAAAGCTCTTTCTTTTTCTGTATTGTAATTCTTTCCTTAAAAGCTGTCTCATGAAGTAATATTGCTATTGCTCTGATTAAAAAAAAGAGATTAATTTACAGTTTCAGCTGTTTTCAGTTCATGGAGAGACAAAAAACTCAAATGCTCTCACATACATTTTCCTATATTTTTCAAGAATTGTCCAAGATGAGAGGCTGACATTTGAGGCACTTTAGCACAGTATATGTCAGCATTTTGCTTGGGGATTAAATTGTTTTTTCATTTTCATGAAACTTCTTGTACCATAAAATACTTCTCTAAATCAGTCTTTCTGTTTCTACCTATATCTAATTTAATATTTTTCTTCCCATGTATATTATAGACTCACATCGTAAGAGGATAAATTCTGCCCTTAATAAGCAGAAATTCGGGTAAGCTGATGCAGTAAAATAGTCCATGTCTTCCACTGACATAGGACTTAATCCTTTTGGTTTATAAAAGAAATTCAGATAATGGAAATTTGGATTCTAAATTAAAACAAGTCATTTGCTGAAGTCATTTAGATGACCCTGTACCCAGTAAAGTTACATTAATCTGTAGAGAGCTCATATTAACAGTACTTAAATTTCAGACTTCTGCAAATGCAAAGAGAAAAAAATCTCCATTGGAAAGTTTTCTGAGACAATCTTATATAATGGTAAAATCAGTGGCCCAGAATTCCAGGATAATATATTGATATATCAATATCTACAGGAGAGAGTTATTATATCTCAATTTCTCCACAAAATTACATGTTATAATTTGCATAATATTCATTATATGCAAATTTACAGGAAATGTGATTAATAGCCTAATTTTTCAGGTTTTAGGAAAGAAAACATTTTTTTGATGTTAAAAGCAGAAAGTCCACTTTCTATTCCAATGTGAAATTGGTAGATTTTTAGGCCCTTGCCACTTATCTTAAATAAAAACCCTACTATGCCCACCAAATAACTTCTTTTGAACCAAGGAGACATCCAGCCACAAACTAAAATATGCAGGTTTTTCACCTCAGTTGAAATGGATGGGAAACTAGTGAAATAAATAAAAGATTCATATCAAATATTTTACATTTACATTACTAGGATAAGAAAACTTACAAATTCTGAATGGATTCTGCTGGCCTGATCTGACACTTCTGTTGGTTAAAAGGAAGCCAGTCAGAGACAGTTTGTAGGTTAAAAATTCCAGGACTTCATTAATTCAGTGCTTATTTTCACTTGAATAACAGAAATAGTTATGCTGCTAGTGACGAGAAATAAAATGTGCTGAAATCATCTTTGATGGTGCTCAAGGTGTAAATCGCTTCTTTCATCTACAGCAATTTAAAGAACTGCAAGCATCTTGCTACTGCATCACAGAAATAAGATTTCTGCTCAACCCCTTGGTCGTATCCAGCCAGCACATAGCACAGATGAAATACTACTGGCACAGCCAAGGATGTGGAGACAAATTTCAAGGTATTAATAATTCCAGAAAACAGGAACCTTTTAATCAACTCACTTAAGGCAACCACACTCAGCATAGTACTGTCATACAATGTAATTTTATCTAAGTGTGCCAAGATAAACTTGGGGAATTGCAGCATTTCAGAGAAATCAGGAGTGTTTCTGAGATATTGCACTCAGAATGCATTGTTTACTTACATTTGTCATGCTGTATTCCACAAAGAACCTGAAGCAGGTCCACGGCTGCTTGTGTATGCAGAGCACCATAGCAGAGGCAAAAAGCATTTCAAAGGTGCTCTCTTGTCAGAAGGGATGTCCCACAAATGATTTGTAGGATATGTCTACATTGGCCTTTCAGTTCAGATTGGAAAAGAGCTTTTGAACCGAATCTCCCAACCAGTTTCACTTGCTGCTCTCTGTGTCACATTTGAGAGTGGTTCTGGGTCACATCAGCAAGGGCACTTGGGCTGTTAGTGAGGTGCAGTGCACAGGACTGAGTACGACAGCAGCAAAACCCTCATGCTCTGCACATCCAGATCTGAGGTCCTCTGCACCAGCTGTTTTGCCCTGCTGATCCACTCCTCCTATGTTGCAACACTTGCATACAGGGATATAGCCAGATTAATTTGGTCTGTCTGGGGTGGACTGGGATGGCAATCAGTGATTTCCTTCATGAATTCTGAGACTAACTTGCAGTGGTTATTTTGGGCAAAGGGCAATTTCAATCTGTTGCATGGATGTACTTAATTTACCATAGAATTTCTACAGTATGTTCCATGTATCTAGCACGGTGTTGTAACCCGTATCCCTATCCATGTGATTTTCTAAAGAAATGAGACACCAAAAACCTATCAAATTTTATTGGAAACTGAGCACCTAACTCCTGAGGAGAAAATCTTCAATTAGTCATGTGGTGAGTTCACTAAAATGCCTTGTATGACCATTTTTGCTGTAAAAAATAAATACATGCTACAAAAAACCACTTTACTGGAAAACCCACTGCTTGCTAGAAATTCCTGGTGATTTGCTACACCATGCTTGCCCTACACAGCTTGTCCTTAACAGTTGTAATTGAATTAGACCTTTATATTACAAAATGCAAAGGCAAATGCAAGCTTGGTTCCAAGAGTATCTCCCATTAGTATGCACAGTTTAAGAGGTATGGCTTTGCTAAACCAGTATCTGTGAGTAGAGAGGACCCACTAGGCATTTTCAGTTCTATATCTCCATGTAAACATGTGTCAGTTCCGTGTTGTACTTCACTCTATTTGCAAAGAAAACCTTCCAGGTAAAAAATGGATACTTTGAATTTTCAATAAAGACTTTGACGTAGAGAGTCTTAAAAGATGCTGTATAAGATTATTACCTACATTTTCTTCCTAAAGTAAAATATTACAAAAAAAAAGCTAATCTTCAAAGCTGTTTTAGCGATAAATAATTCATACCTATCAGGCTTGAAAAACCAGAAAGTTACAATAGAAAAAAAGGGGATGCAGTGAATTTAACAGAAATGCCACATGGTTCTTTTTTTGACGATGCTGATATTTTAATCCTAGAACACACGTCTGCAAGGTTCCAAACATTGGCTGAGAAATAAAAGCTTGCTAATTATTTTGCTTTTTAAAGAATGCCTCTCATCCCTCAATAGATCTTTTTTAAGTTTATTATCTTCGTATCAATAGATTTTTTAAAAATTGTGGTCATACAAACATTTCTGAGATGTGGATCACAACCAAGAAAATGGTCTCTTAATTTTATTTTGTGGGTTAAAGTTGTTTTGCAGCATTCTAAACCTTTATGTATTTTCCCCCAGTATGTTTTGCTGATGAGATCTAAGGTTTTTCTCATGACAAAGAATTTGAGTCCCAGGTCACCTCTGTATCTAACAGCACACAGCATGGCAGAAAGCTAACACAGTCCATAGGGATTCAAAGCCCAGTGAAAAATATCACCTCAGTAGGTTTTAAAATCATACTTCTTAGAAAAAAGGTACAATAAAAGCAGTGGCTGTGCAAATTCTTATCCTCTTGAAAAGAAGGCCTTCAGAGATACTCTGAATCCTCCAGTTCTGTGTCTTTCCTATTTGTTTTCTAGAGAGATAATGATTTACTGATTTTGGTACATACTACTTAGAGCTGAGCAAGAAGAAGAGTCTGTAGAATTGGTTATATTGCTTTTGGTTACAATTCTGCTCCCTGAAAGCCAGAAAAAAACATAATGTAAAAAATGTCTGATTGACCTTTCTCCTTCTTTGAATAAATTATAACATTCTGCTATCCTGCTAATCTTCCAAAAATAGAATATGAGCAATCTCAGAACTAGGATCTTAAACAGAAAAAGTACAGACAAATTATCTTTATTATTTTAGAGCATTGGGAATTTTGCCAGGATATCATACAGTGCAGAAAAATATAGAGATAATGTGCCGTATTTCAGACAAGGGAAAAAGGATGTCAAGTTGAATTTTCAGCTGTCTTTTTGAAGATTATATATAGTCTGTGGAATAACCTGTTCAAATACATTAAAAGAATTATTGTCTATAGGTGACATGGTAAATTCAGAATTGTAAAAATTTTAACCCTAGGAGAGAACCTTTTAGAACAAGTCCTTCTCCAGTTTAAATCATCTCAGCGTTAAAAAGGGGACAAGTCAAGTAATATATTTGTATAGATTTTCTTTAACTCTTTTCCCAGACTCTTATCTGTCAGTGGGGAAGGAATCCTCCTAGAGGTACATGAAAAAGGTGGTATAAGGTGACCTGTGCATCATCTTGCTCCATAAGAACTTAGAAGGGTTTTCCATGAGGCCAGTAGCTTATGTGTTTGGAATGGTGCTGTGTGCTCTCTTGTCGTCTTGCCCTCAAGGTCCTTTGGTCTTACCTTCTTGCGTAGTGTGTAACAAATTTACAGTAGGAAGCAAGAACTTGGAAAAAGCAGAGTTAAGCTTACATGTGAAAATAAATTTTGAGAGGAACTCTGCTTCACATGCACCTGAGAGAACAGAGCACAACTGCTGTCATGCTCATCTCTGGCTACACAACTAAACCTACTAAAATAGGCAAAAACTTCAAGGTATTTTTTCAGTTTGTTATAATGAGTGGTACCACTTCCTACTGTTTAGTTGTTTCCAAGGTTCAGAGACAATCTCCCTAGTAAAATAAGATAGCAACCTGTGTGTCATGTATGAACTAGAGTGAGTTAGAGTAACATCAACCTGCCCTGATCTCATGGAGTTCCCTAGTGATTGACAGAATCAAAGCTTTTCTCTGTTTCTATCTAAAGGAAATTATGAAGGACTGAAATCAGTTGGCCCTTCATGGCAGATTGTTCACTCTCTCTAATTTAATCTATAGACTTGATCATGTGAATGAAAATGAAACCTTAGAAGGTTTTGAAAAAGAGACTACCTTCTCACAGAATGTAATGTTAAAGTACAGATAAGTGGTCTTTGTGGAAGCCCCATTAAGACAATATATGGTTTTGATTTTGCAGGTATCCTTAGCTTTTCCACAGAACACAGACATTTCCAATATTCTGTCTTAGCTTTTTATGGTAGAATGAGTCTTTTCCTGAATTAATGTACATTGTTAATAACAGCATTTAAAAGAAACATATTTAGAGATCTAAGAACTTATTCAAATCATCCAGATAAAATGAACAGATATTCTAATGACATCATCTAAAGAATTTACTAATCATGTAGATTGCATCCCTCTTTCCACTGTGGATGTTTAGCAAAATACAGGACTGATTCAGGAACTGGACAAAATTATTTTCAAGTTGTGAAATGAACACCCTTCTTGATCCTATGTATTTTATCACTTTGAATGAAACATTGACTGACAGCTTGCTCAGGGTCTGTTAAATGGAGGCCTCACCACAATTCTACTGGCAGTATTAACAAAATGCATACAGGATTTCTCAAGATTATCAACATGTGCCTCTGAATGAGCTTTTGCTTTCAATACACATAAAAAACATGCCCAAATTCAGAAAGTATTACCTTCTTCCTAAATATGCCAAGTCCAGTGAAGCTGCAGTTTCAATCTTAAATAAAATTTGCCTGTGTAGAAACAACTGCTAAAGTGGAAGTACTCAGCAATAAAATTTAAAACTGCACAATTTCTCAAATTCTGACCCTCTTTACTAAAAGCAAAATGGCTATAAACTGGATAAAAACGAAGTGGGATGATAATATATGTTGCAAAAAATATTCACTGGTCATGTTAAAACCAGCTGGAACATACAGAGTTCCTTGGAAGAGGTATGGCATAGAGCTTTTACATTTAAAACTCTGTCTTCTTAGAAATATTTGTGCTATAACACAAGGAAAGTGGAAGGAATGAACAATTACAAATACATGAAGAAGATTATGAAAGAAGTATGGAAACAAATTGAAGGAGGTCACAGAAGCTCTGGTTACTGCACTCTGTGAGTGCAGTTATGAAAACAGACTTTCCCATGAAAGGCCCTTACTTCCCATTTATTCTTCTGAGCCTCGCCTATGTGAAAAACAAATATCTGCTGAATACAGTCTTTGAAGCTCTGTATCCACCTACTTCTGCCTCTTTGCCATTGGTTCCCAGATCCTGCACGGTCCTTTACTCCAATGTCCTTTATAATACTGTGCCAGTGAAAAACTAGTCTTTCTTCTCACAGCCTTTCTTTGACTTTTGATTGTTTTTTCATGTTATTGCTTTGATTAACCATTTTAAATTACTAATCAGCAGACAACCAGGCCCGTTTAACCAACTGTTAATGTGCTGATTCCTCCTTTCATTTTCTACTCAGTTTACTGCCATATACAATATTTAATGAAGCTCAGCACTCCGTGATAGACAGTTGTTCAATATCATTTCAACTTTACAAGCAGCACATCAAAGCATTCCTCTGAACCTGGAGAGGCAACTACGCCCAAATCTTTTTGCCTACCTTAGGAGAGAACTATAAAACACATTTTCCCTGCAGAAGGCTTTCTTGTAGTCGTGCTGTGAACAACTCGTCTATCATCTGTTATATTAATTGTGTTCCCTATACAGTTGTTTATTTCAGGCTTCATTTATCTACTTATTTAATTTACACCTGTTGTATATGCAATTAGGCAATTACTACTATATTCTTGATGCTAGATTCTTCATTGGCTATTATTATACTTTGTTAGTTACACTGTGGAGAGCTGGAAATGCATCTCTTTCTCTGAAGATTTATTTTCTTCATCGTCCTAAGCTAAAATAAAAGTTACCCCAATAGCAGGAAACTAGGATACAATATGCATATGGCTATGTATTACAGAAATACTTTGAAATGTGATGAACAATCCCAGAGCATTTTCAGAATGGGGTGAATATAAATGTACATCCCGTGTCTGTTTTAAAGAAAAAAGTGATCCAATTTTCTGTACCCACCTATCCAGTTCAAGTGTGCAAACCTTGGAAACAGTTTCTGTTTCTGAACAGCTGTTTCAGAGAGAGACCTAACGCGGGAGAAAATCTCATCTGTAGCTCTTTCTCTAGTGTTTTCTACCAGCTGTCTTCAACAACTCCCACACGTGCTGTGTTATAAACCCAAGGGCTGTGACAGCCCTCATTTCCTATGGAAGCAAATTAAGGACCTTAAGAGGCTCTTGAATTCCATTCCAGCATCTGACTTTGCAGCTTGGAAGCACTGGATGTCACAACTCATGTCTCCCTGCATGTGGATGTATTTATTGGATACTAATGGGAGCTGGCTTGAAACAAAGCTGGAGAGAGGTAGGCAACCCCTTGAACTGACATTAGAATTATCTCCACTTACCTTTATGCTTTTACCAACAGAGTAGCACAAGATGTATCTATCTCAATCCACTTGAATTATAAGGATTTAATTTTAAAAGATAAGATGAAAAACAGCACTTGTTTTGATCTTGCAAGAGCACACTTCAATCCAAGGACATTTCTTCTAAAGTATTTAATGAGTGAACAGAACTTGGGGATCTCCTGAACATGCCACACAATTCATGTGCTCAACTTGACTTTCACCCTGAATATTTTCACACCCAAAACAGCATGAGCAAAGGCAACAGGGATTTCTGTCCCTGTACAGAAACCAAGTTACTTGTCACACAGACCATAAAAGGTTATTTGACATCAGGCAGAATCTTAAGAGAAATTGAACTCCATGTGTTTTATTCATGTGCTTACACAGGTATTTCCTTGCTCAGTATTCTAAGGGTGCTCCATTTCTAAAAGTCTCATAGACTGCCAAACCTTGATTTCTTATGAAAGCAGTGCTATTTTGGTACACCCACAGTAAGATCACAGTGTACTATAGATTATCACTCACTAGGCTTTATAACATCTGTTTCTGCCAAAACCGAGAATATTTGTGAATCTTCTTTATTGTTCCAATTTCAATTTTCTCAACCAATTCCAATGTAATAATCCTCTATCTTTTAAAAACCCTATAACTTGTTTTCTAGCATAAATTTCATGAACGAAAGTTGAAGGATATAAAATGCTAAAACAATTTTATGCTATTATTTCCTATGATTTTTTTGGGCCTACAGATTCTCTACAGCTTTCTTCTTACTTACAGTCCATGCTTCCTGCAGACCACTTAGTCCAAGATATTGGAAAATTTTCCCAAATAATGCAATTTTTCCCTGGTGTAAAGAAATTGTTTCACTCTTTTCTCTGGCCAACAAGATTCAAATTTACATATATCCCTGTGAACAGATCACATGACACATTCCCTTTACGACGTCTGGTTTTTTTAATAGCCCTTAGAAGCAGCCTAGTTTTATGCAACCATAATTAAACTTTCATCCTCTTTTCAGACATCCTTTAACATCCTACTTATAATTAACTACTTGGTGAGTTTTTCTCTTCTCTAACTTTCTTTTCTTAGTACTTCCTCCTTCTCCCTGTTCACCATTTGTTTATGTCTTTCTAATCACTTAGCATCTTTAGAAGTATATTCATCATTTATTTTTGGAACCTGGTTCAAGATTCAATTTCATCCGTTTCTATCTGTCACATGAAAATTGAAAGCCTTGTTAAAGGCATCAAGTATATTATTTTATGTAACATATCTCTTATTTATCCACGAATTAGATTAGAAGTTTGATTCCCGTTCAACTAGAAACATTTAAAATTCCTGCTACCAAAGAACTACAAGGTGTTTGACGGTATTATGAAGTTGATTTCTAATGGCTGAGATCTTGAATGCTCCTGCTGTTGATTTCTAAAGGCTACATACCTGACATAGCCACCACAGAAATCTGTTCAACAACCCTTTTTCTTGCCATGGCAGGCAGATTTCTTTATTTTCCCAGCACAATGGGGACCTTTGAACCTGCAGAGTCAAACACAAAAACTAGCTAAGGACTTGGAAGTCAAATGTGGAGAGGACAGCCCAGATTTAGTGCACAGAGATGACTACCATAGTACAACTGAGCTCAATAAGTTTTGAAACAGTACATGAGCAAACTATGTCTCCAGTCAGGGGAGAAAATACCTTTGATCTATGAACATGTCAAAGACAAGATGTTACATTGCAGGAGGAAAAATAATACGAAAAGCAGACTTTTAACTGTGGGAGGAAAGAAGTCCGTTGCATCAGTTTCCACACTGTTGTCAGCTGTTTCACCACACTAAATGTCTGTTAGTGTCCCACTCTTATTAAATTAACTCCTCAGAGAGACGCATGGCACACAGGAAAGCTGAATGCCATGGGCCTAATTCTGTTATGCTAAGGGTCTATAATATTACTGTGCCCACAGGGTTCCACATATATGAATAAGAGAAAGCCCCACTGGCCATAAAAACAAGGTTTTATTCCAGTTCTGTTCCCAGTAATGTACAAAGACAGCAAAACAATATGCAGCAGGTGGTTGGGGTATGCACAGCTGTAGTATCTCCACAAGAGCCATGTTATCTGATTTTTGAACTTTACATGCAGTGTCTGTTATAACATCCATCTCCAAGAACAGATCATATGTAATGGAACAAATTCTGCATGTTTCTGGAGAGGTCTGAGTTTCTGTTTGTCCAGCAGCCCAATGAGACAAAAACCAAAGAGCAATGGTGTTCATGGAAGATTGAGAGCATGTGAAAGGGCACGTAGCAGTTCCTATAACACAGTAATCTGGGACACAGGAACATTCCTTGATCTTGAAGTGGGCAAAGAAGCTTTAAAGAAAATATATTGAGAAGAGAGACCTAAAACGGCCTGGGAACCAAAGATCTCAGCAGACAGCAGATGGCATGAGAGAAACTGAAAGTTACTAATGGAAAAATGAGAAGGAACTGTTTTCATAATGATATTTAATTGAAAGTCTGTTCAAATAGAATCCAGTAAGCTCTCAGAGTCATTCTCATGGTTTCTCTCGCATTTCTACAATCTATTAAGTAAATTTTTGAATAGCAGCACTCCAAAACTAGTAACCAGCTAGTAAAGAGAGCCTCAGAATCCTTTCTTTTCTGGTCCCATTTAACTCCTTAAAAGAGAAAAAACCCCTCAGCCTCTAAAATCTACAACAATGAAACATCAGTCATAAATGTAGTGCAAAAAATAAAGTAGTCTTGGAGGGAATCCTAAGGCGCGTTAGTGTGACCTTGATTTTGGACAAAATCCAGATAGCAAGGAGCACAGGATCCAAGCTGTATGATCTCCATGGACCACACTGGGATGAAGACCAGAAAATCCTCTAGATGAGCAGTAGTGACAACCATACAGAACTCAAGGTGTTTTATAGGTCCAAAATCAGAGAGATCCTATACATATTTACCATGTTCCTTCACTAAAATAAAAAATTGAATGGGAAGAATGCACAAAACCCTCTCCATTTGAAACAGTGAATCTCTGATGGAGACAACCAATGGATGGACTCAAAGAAAAAAAAAGGAATAGGAATATAGGAATGTAGCAGACAGAACGATCTATAGCCAGAGGATAAGATCTGGAAGGAGGAATCCAGTATTCATTTTGACTTTAATGACAGAAAGAAAAGGCACTCCTGGGTTCCCAGCAGAGTGGGACAATGACAATTGCACAATATGTATATTTAAAAGGATGTTGTGAAATCCAAGGCAAAGATCAAAGAGGTTGTTTAATAAATCAAAATTGGACTGTTCCATACAGCTGCACAGTAGCAAATATAAAACTTCTAAATATAGGCAAGAAAAATTAACAACTCAATAATAATAATGGCCTGGTAACTTTAAAAATTAAGACTTGAGGCTAAATAAAACATGATATAAAAATCCTGCATAAATTTACTAAAGATAAATCATGCCAGATCCCTTCTTCAATAAGATAACTGATTTTTAAGACTGAAAAGATATGGCCAAAGTTGCCTTCAACAAATTTTCCTGTGTTCACCCCTTGAGAAATCATCAGTTAAAATAAAGACTGGGAGTACAAGAATTGAAGGTAGGTAAAACCTGACTGAAAATAAAATAGTGAGTTGTTCTGAAAAGAACAGTTGTCATTGAAGTGGAGTTTCTCAATAAAAAGTCACCATTAATGATGACAACATGGTGACATTTTCTAATGGTAGAATAATTTAAAAAATTATATGGCTGGATGACCATAAAAACTTGCATAGGAAGAAATTGTGTACTAGGAAACAAATAGAATTTACACAGGAAAAGATGCAAAGACCCAAAGTCAGGGCTTAACAAGTATTTCTACCATAACCTGGGAGTTCATTGGCAGGGAAATGCTAAGGAGGAAGGAAAAGAACACAGGAGTCTTGAACTGTTGGTTAGTTTTCAACACAATTTGCCTATTGCTGCAATGCCTTCATGGAAAGCACAGATATGATCCTAAGTTATATCAGATGGAGTCAGCATGCCCATGGGAATATGGAAAATTACTGCTGTATTACCAGATGTCACTGAGAACTTATCTAGGTGGACATCTTTCTTTTCAAAAAAAGTGAATTCAAACTGTAAGGATGCTGAGACAATTTGAAGGCTAGAGAAACAAGTACTACAGTGAACATTATAAGGATTTGTCCTGTTCATCTTAGCAAAATGGAAGTGAGAAGTGAAAAAGATGGGTCTCTACGTTAGAAGGATAAACACGAGAGAAAAAAATAATTAATGTGGACAAAATGCAACATGTATATTGGAATAAATTGATAAATGTGGTTATGAACACATATAATTAGGAAATTAGGACAGGTTTTTGTCTACACAGGAGATGGTTAAATTCAGAATTCAGAATTCAAAATATATCCTTCTAATCAAATTCTGGTTAAACATATGAGGGTACAATGACTTGCCTTTGGATTGCTGCGGTCTACTTCATGTAAACTTGGGGAACATACTGCACCCATCTTATCTAAGGGTCACTATGTCCACAAATAGGAACTTTATCTCCACAAGGACAAATAATTAAGTCCTTAGCATATAAAAAGGAAGTTTTTACACTTGAAAGAGAAGAAGACTAACACACATGGGGTATCAAGAAACTCCTGTTTTAAAAATTCTGACACTTCAGACTCCTCTAATTCTTAGACTCAATTAGAGCTCACCAGCAAGTGTTACGGTGCGATTTCTGCACCCTTCCTGGGGACAGCTTAGTCCATGGAAAGAATCAGGACAGACTCATTTCGTGGATATTTCAGCAGATCTTTACTGGCATCCTCATCATGGGAAATCAGCACACAGACTGAGCAATCCTCCCAGAACCCAGAGTACCCGGAGCCCGGGAAGCATCCTCGGGCCCATAGCAGCCCACAATCAGAGTACGTGTGACCGGGGCAGATGCAGAGGCAGGGAAACCCTGTGCATGCTCTGCACCCCAGGGCTCCCATCCCTTCAGGGGAACGGGTGGAGACCCTTCAACAAGCAAGTGCTCTACTTTCTTCGTATTTCCTCCCAATGAAATAATACTGTGCTGTGTCAGGAAAATTACTTGTAAATTTTGTGGGATTAAGAGTCAATTCCTATTCAATTAACAGAGCACTTTGTGAATCTGCCACCAAAAAAAGTACTTTTAGCATCCTTTGGGTATTAACCAAACCGTTTTTTTTAAGTGTAATGGATAAAGTGTCTGTGGCATACTTCAAAAACTATTGTGTTCACATCCTGCTGGGGTTATATTTTCATTTAAAATTCTTTATGTATTTCCTTCTCTGACTGTCAAAGAGTTGTCAACATATCCCCTTAATTATTTATTAAACATTGTTAGCCTTCCTCTATTTTTATCTTTGTTTTTTTAATCAAACCAAACAAATTGTGTCAACACAAGAAAAAAAATATTAAACATGAGAACAGATGAAAATATTCTCCTAGTGATTGGATGCCTGTATATTCAACACAGACCACAGTAGTTCCTCTGCACTGATTAATATGACACACAGTAAAACAAACAAAAACAGGGCAAATGAAATCAGATAGAAAAATATGCAAAGTGAAGAAGAGAGGAAAAGAAAACAGAGAAGAAATATATGGATTTAACTCCAGCTGTTTGTCTAAGACTCAAACTATGAAATTCATTTAACAGATTCAAGGGGACTAAAATTCCTTATCAAGTGCTTTTTATTCAGTATTCTTTTTCACATCCCACAATCACCAAAAATTTAGTAAACTGCCTGCTCTACACTGTATAGAGACACCATTCATTAAGGTCAACTAAGAGTATTAGAATCACACTGATATCAGACCTGAACTTTGGAAGACATGACTTGAACAAAAACCTACCTGATATTTCTTCCCCTATGCCTTCAGTATCCGTCAGCTGGTCCAACTTCTATTTCTTACAGCCGCTGAAATGGCCAAGGCATTAAAAGATTATTTCTGTTAAAATTGAATGAGATACGTACAATGGTCAAAGAATGCTCCTCTTATCTCCTATGTTTCTCTTTTTCATTTTATATGAGCAAAGTGTTTCTCTCCAATTCTTGTTACATTTTATAACTTTAAGTGTGTCTCTGTCTACTGGTGCATGTGCACATGCGTGTGTATAAATAATCCATATATATACAATTTTATAATACATAACATTCTTTCTATGTAAGTATTTATAATTTTATAATATTTGTCTGTGTGAACTTTGGTGTGTCAGTGGAAACAAACACTGCGTGGTTGGTAGTCTGTATAAACAGTATCACTTTCAGGAAGAAGAGGATTTGGGTATTTCCGTGACATAAATATTTTGGGACTTCATTCTGATGTGATATATCTAAACATATCTCCTTATTTAAGAACATGCTAGACTTCTTGGCAGCTCAAGATAGGTGGCAGCCAGGCCTCAGTTAGTAACAGAGATATTTTTGGAGGTGTATATATACATGTGAGGCAGCCAGTCTTTTCTGAACATTTCTCTTCAATTTTTGGCTTGAAACTTTCTCCACATGGGATGAAGCCTAAACTGATGTCGATACAGTAATCTGGCCATTATCTGATGGGTCCAATGAATACAGCAGATTAACTAAAATTCAAAGTCCAGAACCATAAATAATAGAACTAGACCACAATGGCATTGCATTTGTGATAGAAAGTATACATTGTATGGCCTGATTTATTACAAATATGATACCACTACAGCTTTAGAAGCCAAATAGTGTCAGGGTAAGGGTAAGAAGGAGGTTCTCATTTTGAAGAGCATCCCCATTTTCTGAAATTAATATAGAGGTAGGAATCTCCCTAAGGCTTACTTAATCTTGGTAGAAATAGTAATTTCCATCTTTCTTTTCTCAGAGAGTCTAAGAGGAAAAACCTTCATTTAACCAGTTCTCAGTGCTTGGTGCAATAATGGCATTGATTTTGCATGCTGGTTTTGTGGGGATGGAGTTAATTTTCTTCACAGTAGCTATCACGGAGCTGCATTTTGGATTTGTGCTGAAAACAGGATTTCTATTGTAGAGATACTTCAGTTATTGCTGAGCAGTGCACAGATCCCTCCTTCCTTCTCTCCACCCAAATTTATATGCTAAGAATGACACCATATGGTCTGGGATGTCCACTGGGTCATTGGGGTCAGTTGTCCAGCTGTGTGCCCTCCCAACTCCTTGTGCACCCAAAGCCCACTCAAAGGTGGGGTGGGGTGAGGAGCAGAAAAGGCTTTGACACTGTGTAAGCACTGCTCAGTAACAGCAAAAACATCTCTGTATTATCAACACTGTTCCTACCTCAAATCCAAAATGGAACCCCACACTAGCTACTTTGGAGAAAAATAACTCTACCCTAGCCCTCAAGTGTGCCCAAACCAGCACATTTAGCTATTTTCATTTCCTAGCATTAATATCCTAGATATTTCAATGTCATTTGCTAAACTTGATAATTGTATTTCATCTATCCTAGAGCAAAGAATTTTCTGCAACATTTGCGCACATATTATGTACACAGTTCTCAATGCATTCTCATAATTTAAGAGCAAGTGTTCATGGGTTTTAGAACCTGACGTCATCTGCAAAAAACTTTTTTAATTTATTGCATGTATCATATAACTTACAGAACACAGCAGAATATGGAAGAGTAGCAAAGATTTTCCCTCTTTAATGAAAAATATTCTGAAATCTAATTATCTATTATTTGCCCTAATGAGGGGTTAATATGTAACAATTTAATTTGATTCTTAAAAGGGGCACTGAATCCTTTTCCTTCAAAGGTTAGGAAAAAAATTCCAACCAATCCTATCTTTTTTAGTGCCCAGCAGCAATGCTACAAAGCATTCCTTCAAATTGTAAGCATAATTACAATTGTATTTATGAGTTGTCCATCTCTTGCCAAAATAGAATAAATCTGACCTGATTTATGTGTCTAATTAGAGTAATAAGAGGTTTGGGGGCTTTTTCAGCTTATGAGCCAAGGGCTCTGGCAAGAACCTTTGTGTCATAATACATCAAATAAATTGAGCAGTAATTTGTGCCATTCACAGGTACATTCCAAACTTCTGTAATTAAGGTTTTCAACTTCCTTAATTTTTACAGCTCTGTTGTAAATTCTGGTTTTGCTTACCAAAATGTCTTTGAGGAGGACTGGGAGGTACAATGGATAATTCTAGCCAGCAGGTTGACTCCTTGTATTAGCATCCACTCACCACTGGAGTTTTCACCAATATCACTCTTCCTTAATTTATTCTAAACATTTTTCTTTTTTAAAAATGCCAGATTGGCAAGATGAGATTCAAAAATTCTACGCCTACCTACAAAGTATCGTCAGATTTTTGGAATCCATGAGGATTCCTCCACAAATGCTATGAAGACTTCACAAAGTGTGTGTTCTGTGGTTGCAAAGAGACTGAATTAAAGGTTTGCTGGGAGGGAGGGGTGGAGTTAGAAAATGAAAGTTGAAAGCTACTGTCAAACTGAAATCTCTGACTTAGGCATGGTTTCAGGCTAAACCCTCAAACAATCTTATTTGAGGATAAGAGACAGCTTAGTAGTTTGACGGCTGCTGTAGTTTGACTCTGCTCCAACCCAGTTGATCCTAAGGTCAAGTAAACCAGGTGAAAAAGTCTCGCAGGAACTTGCTCCATTCCACACAGTTCATGGTAAGGTATCTCCATGGTCTGCTGCCTTTAGGATGGTTGTTCACTGGACCAATTTCTGCATTTAACAGGCTGCATACCAGCTCTTGTGGCTTCCCAGAAAAGCACACATGTTCCTTAAAAATATTATTTTGTGTGTAGATAGCCCAAGGAAGCTGTTTCATAGAAATTCTTTTTACTTTCAAAGAGATTATAAATCTCCTAATTCTCAGCTTCACCCAAACTTCCCCATAATACTATGTGCGTATGAAAGCTTAAAGCACAGTAAATGCTAGTTTATGAAGATAAAGTTCTCACAATTAATTACAAACTTTTAAACTGGATTGCAAATAGTAATTACACTTAATAATGCACACCTAAATTTTAAAATCAAAATGTTTTCTTCTTAGGTGCTCAGAAAATAAGTCACCCAAAAACTCGTTGCAGAAGCTAAGGGTGCAGAATTCATCAAATTACTCAATCTGCTGGCTGATTTCCTCCAATCCTGGATGATTTCTCTTAGCTGTGTATTCTTGTCCCTTTTTAATGCAAATGAAACATTCAAGGACTGATCAGTGTCCTTTCAAAGCAAATGAAATATTCAGGGTTGCCTTTGATATTCAAAGCACTTCCTGGAATCATGACTCCCTCTTTTCTCTCTCCATTTCCAGTTTAAGAAGACCTTTATATTGCAATTTTAACGTATTCTTTCTTCTACAGAAAGCACAAGACAAATGTTTTAACACTTTAGTGACTTTACTAGCCTTTCTATGTTGCACATCATAAAAAGTGTAAATTATCCAACAATTTGACTAATCTTATGATTTTTGGTGTGCTTCTGTTGTTCCATGGAACAGTCATGACATGTTAGAAATACAAATGTCCTACTCTGTAACAGAGTACTCAGAAGTTGTGCCTGTTTCCCATCCTTCCCACCTTGTAACCTTCCTACTGAATAGTCTTCCCTGGACCCTAAACCGAACTATTCATAGCAACTCTACTTCTTCATAAGTCAGTGTCTTCCTGTATCTTGTATTCAGTCATGCTCATCCAGTATTCATTCAGGGCAGCCCCATGCACCCCATTTTCAGAACTTGTCCACAGGTACACAATTTCCTGTACAGCCTTTTCTCAGTGATGCTTTCCATATCCTTTTCTGAATATCACCACTGCCACTCATCTGCAAATACACTGTGAATTTTTTTTTGCACTGGGACCATGCATTAAAGCACATCAGTACGTCTGTATTTAAACTGATTTCACTTCTGGTTTATTCATGGTGTTCATCTAGTGCATGAGTAAATAAAAGTATACCTCTAAAGAACCAATTGTGAAAACTGGAAAGTATAATTTTCTATATTAAATGATCACAATCTACATATATCTTAATTTATGTGAAGGTTTAGTGGGAGATGTCGCTCTAGGATCAAGGCTTTTGTGGTCCCCAATATGCTTCCTTGGAATTTCAATTCTTGCAGGTCAGGACATATTCTGAAATAGCACAATGCAATGAGCAAAAATATTTGCAGTCTCGAATCAGGATTGGGCAAAGTAACAACCAGAATTGCCATTCTAGAAGTTCAAATTGATCAAGGCAACAACTGCTAAGTGCAGACACATAAGCAAGCTGTTGGAAGTTATCTACTTCACTAGTAAAATAACAGCACATTAAATCAAATGCACTTGGGCTTGAAATTGTCTGAGTGAATGCCTAGGTTTATTTGACATTAAATGAATTACACAAACTACTTTAGTGTTTACTCATCATAACCCCCAAACTTACCAGCCACCAACCGTGGAATGAGGCACCCTGTCTTGCTTGGTCTCAGTTCCACTAAGCCAAGGATCAGGCCTCTCCTGCTCTTCCTGTGCTGCTTCTCCATGCAAGTGTTGAAAATGCTCCCCTCACAGGCCATGCTTCCTATGCCTGTACTAGAGATGGCCCTAGATAAGGGTCGCCACATTTTTCTATGGGTTTCATCAGAGGGCCCAAGTTCAAAAGGCCACAAAGACAAATGATTCAGCACACAGATAAGGGCTTCACAAATATTTTTATCAGTTTACATCCTGACAAGGTTGAGACCAACACTCACAACTGGAAGACTGAGTCAATGTTTCTCTACAAAGAGATTTGTGCAAGTCAAGCTGATCACGTTACCTCAGGGAGGAAAGAAACTGAGTCACCATCCCTCCCTACCAACCCCTCCAGAGCAAATTAAAGCTGCCCTCCCATTTTGGAAGCCATAGAGAACAGTGAGACAGAAACGTACATATTGCCTTGAAATGAATCCCCTTAGCACACAGCTGGAGCAGCACACCAAAATGTAATTTATGTCTGTTACCACAAACTTGAGTTAGCACAGCTCAAGGACTCATGTAGATAAAGGTTCCAGACATAAACTTTTGGGTGAGAGGACACTTTTGTTCAGATAAAGCCACTCCTACATTTTTGTGCACCAAAGAAGGGATGGAAGAAACTTATTGTTGGACAAGAAATATGGGGAAATGAAAGCAAAAAAGACACAAGGCAGATCCAGTGATGGCATTTATATAAGAACTTGGTACATTGCCTTCCACATCTCAGTAAGGGTAGAACCTATTTGATGGTGGTATTTCTTTTATTTACTGTAACAAGACTATTACATTTCAGGCACATAACAACTTGCTGAATTCTGACTGCATGACTCAAAATTTACCAAGCCAAATTGTGCAGAAATAATCTGTCTGTAAGAAAAGAATCTACCAGATTAAAGAGAACATATCAAGTTCACATGACAATACCTTTAGCATCTCTTTGCAACTCCTCTTATGGGATGTAGTGCATGAAATGACATTTAAAGCAGGTTTTGATACAAAAGGTATGTCAAATATAAAGATATACCATGTGAATGCTATGCTGAAATCCATATAATAATAATATTTAACAAAAAGTCCTTGGCAGACTAGTTAAAGTTAAAGGAGAGGATACTGAATTGAATTGAATTGAACTGAAGGGTCTTTCCAGTGTCTTTGTGTCATGAAATTTGCATAATTAATTGAAGGCACAATCAATGAGACATATTAAAATAATGCCCTTTTTTTTTTTTGCCTAGGAGATGACTGTTTTCTCTGTTATGTTTAGGTGGAACAAAAAGCTTTCTGTAATACATACTGCTTACCATGCTTGGGAAATATAAAGGGCACATCATCTAAATGCTTCATACTTGCATGTGCACAGATATGCCTGTATTTATGTAGCAGTCAAGTTTCTTACACATACATAACTATTTCTGACTCAAACCAGTCAATGCTTTGACTGAAAGGATGCATTTTAACCTTTTCACATCATCATTATATTTTCTTTTCTCAGAAGATCAAGTAGGTTACCTGTGAGTGAGACATTTTCTATTCCTGGAAAAGTCAGTATCTCTGACATTGTGAGGGGATTATCTTATGAGTACTGGACACTGATACATCTCTCCATCTCCAGTCCATCTGTCCATGACTACAGGCAAGGATTCAAGCAGTTCAGCCTAAATATAAGAGTCTCAGTGTATCAGTGTGAACTCACCAGCTAACATAGTCAAGCCAAGCCAGATTAAGTAATGATAGTATGTGAAAAGAAGATCATTGGAGATCTTCAGACAGAACATAGGAGGATTGACTAAGGATCTTATAAACCTAGTATGTAGCCCAGTTTCACACCTTGTCCTGACATAAAGCAGAGGCATCTCACATCCACCTAGAAGCAAAGCAAAGGGTGAAAAGGAGAATCAGCATCAGCTAGAAGAGGTGTGAAAGAATGTAAGCTCAGGTGGTCCTAGTTTGTACAAAGCGGAGTAGCCCAGTTGGCAGCTCTACATCTGAGCTTGCTTGCCTGCTTTGGCCACATAAGAATAAAGAGANCTGTTTTCTCTGTTATGTTTAGGTGGAACAAAAAGCTTTCTGTAATACATACTGCTTACCATGCTTGGGAAATATAAAGGGCACATCATCTAAATGCTTCATACTTGCATGTGCACAGATATGCCTGTATTTATGTAGCAGTCAAGTTTCTTACACATACATAACTATTTCTGACTCAAACCAGTCAATGCTTTGACTGAAAGGATGCATTTTAACCTTTTCACATCATCATTATATTTTCTTTTCTCAGAAGATCAAGTAGGTTACCTGTGAGTGAGACATTTTCTATTCCTGGAAAAGTCAGTATCTCTGACATTGTGAGGGGATTATCTTATGAGTACTGGACACTGATACATCTCTCCATCTCCAGTCCATCTGTCCATGACTACAGGCAAGGATTCAAGCAGTTCAGCCTAAATATAAGAGTCTCAGTGTATCAGTGTGAACTCACCAGCTAACATAGTCAAGCCAAGCCAGATTAAGTAATGATAGTATGTGAAAAGAAGATCATTGGAGATCTTCAGACAGAACATAGGAGGATTGACTAAGGATCTTATAAACCTAGTATGTAGCCCAGTTTCACACCTTNTGTATACTTCTGCTGTCATTCATGCGTACTCTGCGGTCTCCAAACGCTGTCTTATCACCAGCACAACAATCACGCCAACTCCAAAATAATGTAACTAAACTTCTGAAAATGAATTACCATGTTCTGCAAAATGCTCATCTTCAGGTACCGAGGTGCATTGCAGAAATAAAAACTCCTCGGATCTGCTGCATGATAAAGCACCACAATTCTAGTATAGTTTTCCAATTTCCTTTTAGGTAGAACCTTTAAGTTACACCTTTCCCTAGTGCAGTCCTTTAATTTAAAATTGATTTTCTCATCAAAAAAACGTGGCCTAATTGCATAAGAGGCTCCATAGTTCAATGAACAATTAGTAGTATTCAGCGTGTTTCAGTCTCAAAGCAGCAGGTGTCAACAGCCTTGCGGAATTCAGATATACAAATCAATGACAACATCTGAAAACTAGAAAGAGTTTGGTTTATATTAGTCTAACAACTAACAACAGCTTAGTATATATTTTGAGCAAAGTGCATTTGAAAAGAACACATCACTTCCCACTTAGAAGTTGTATGTTCTTTTTGTTCTGTTCTTTACCTTTATCTCCCAAGGTGTAAGAAGCAAAAGGTTTTCAATAGGAAGAAAGGTGAAGCCTGCTTTAGTATGAAGTCATGTACCAAGGATATAAGAAGCAACATGAGAAACTGGAGAAAAGAGCTTAGTAATTGTTTAAACTAGAATTAACATTTTTTGGAAAAAAATTAGATGCTCCTGTTGGCAAGGAGGGATTCAGCTAAGTTAAGCTCTGCAAAAAGAAGTACCTTGTTACCATTAAATATTCATAATTGATAGCTCTAAATTGTTCTTTCTTTATCCCTCCTGTATGCTGCTTTCCTCGTTATAACATTATTGACAGCTAATTTTATTTTTGTCCTGTGATAATGTATAAAAGTTGCTGTGAAACTAATGTGACCATACTGTGAGTTTAATGTGCATTTCTTGCTGTTATTAGATGGGGCTGTAGGGCAAGCCTGCTTGGGTTTGCTGCATGGGAATTCCATTATGTAACAAACACAGCTAAAGCCGATAACAGCTTTAGATAAATATCTAATTGAAGATATTTTTCTGTCTGCAGGGGAAAGTAAAAAGCATTCACTACGTACCTTGAGAAGGAAATAAACAGCATGAACTAAGAAGGATAACCTAAAAGGAGATGTGTTTTGTACACAACAGGACAAGCTAAGTCATCAGTCCTTTGTATAACAAAAGTTGTAGACAAAGATTATAATAGGACAACAATAATAACAGGACTCATTATTCAAAGATTTATTCAAACCAACCATTACCCAGAGATTCTCTATGCCCCACTTTGAAGCTTTAACAGACACTGATAAGGGTTCCCACCCCCTTACTGGGCCTCAGCTATTTCATAAAAGCTACATTTACTTTGCAAATCCCCTGTCCTTTCAAGTTCCCAGTCCTAGGCACAATTTACAGAATAGTCAAGCTCCTTATCAGGGCTAGGATCCTGGCATGCATCTAGTCAGCCCTCAGCACTGCAGTTTCCACAGAGGGAAGTCCAGGCACAATAGCCAAATGGATGTTATCAGCTAAGCATAGCAGCAGCCACTGCTGATTCTTGGCATTACTGCTGCTGATATTGTGTATGTGGCAGTAGAGAAAATTTGTCCTCAGCAAAACTTTCATGTATTCTAAGGAAAGCTGTATGTGAAATAGTATCCAAACTCTAAGTATAAAGCGCAATAGAACTGCAATGTTACTGGGACCTTCTATATTCCATAACATGTAGGACTTAAAGAACCATGCTTTAGATTTGTAATTTTCACATTCGGAACTAAAAAGGGTGTACCTAATGAGTAAGGTTAACAACAATATGTAGTTGAGTACACACTTCCCAAAGACATTCACTAAAATTCAAGTACCCCTGTCTTTTTGACATTTCAGCTTATATATATAAATTGTATTTGAAGCAACTCTAAAAATATCACAGATTGCTTTCCTTTTCTGAAACTATCAAAATGAATTTTCCTGATTTTTTTTCTCTACAAGTCCTTCCCTCTCCATTCAAATATGAAAAATTTATCTGTTTTCACCCACATAAATCTCTTTGCAAATGACTGGATTTTTTTATCCACCATATAAGAGATGAATTTCAGATCACCAGTGACCTTATCCAAAAGCTTTAAATTTTTGAGTTACTTCAAGTTTATATGGAATAGTAGCAATGCAACCAAATACTTCTTCATCTTTCTTTAACTGAAGGACTGCTTGATATTACTGACAAAAATCCCCAGAAACTACACACACTATTTTTTAGCAGCTGGGAAAGAAGGTGGTTCTTTGTTGTTTACAAATAATTATTTTTCTTTTATAATTATAAAGGAAAAGAAATACTGTTTATCACCTGCAGTCTGTCTTCCAGAAGGCAGCAGGTTTCTGCACCGCTAATTGCAACGCACGAGAGGGACGACTTTTTAAATATACACTTCTTAAACTCAGGTCAAATTTCAGAATACGACATTTTGTATCTCATCCAAAGCACAGCATTTTGTCTTTCTTTTTTTCTGTAGTTCCCAGCACAGAGCTATATTTTCCAATGCTTAACAAAGCCTTTTACATATGCATTAAGTAGATTGCATTTTTAGGAGACAAGGGAATTAAAAGTCAAAGTAGGTTCCGCCTGTCTTGATCAGGTACTATGGGAAGATTATACCCAATCAGCAAGCAAACAGAAAGGGACTTGCCCTCCCCTAGGTATGAGCTCCATTTGCTGAAAGGGTGCTGTCAGGAAGATGGGGGTATTTCCTTAATTCCACGAAGGAATCTGAGCTCATTGCCACACCAGGTTTCCTCCTGATGGCAAGAACCAACCTCTTTGTCACATTTCAGCCTCAACTGGACATGCACACAGCACATCCTTCCTCCATCTTAGGAGCTCTATACGTGCAGTACAAGGGAAAGAGTGAAATTAAGGCCATTGAGAGGGGCATAGATTTCCTTAGAGCCAAATCTGACAAGAGAACTCTTCAATTGCAGAAGATCCACAATAAAAAGTCCCATTTCAGGGAGCCAAATTAACAGTGCTGCAATCTTTTTCTATGCCACACAGCACAGAGGGAGCACCACACTGATATACACAGAGCTAATGCAAGAGGCTACAGCCATCTCAAGTCCACATTCAGGTATTTCCAGCACCTATTCCAGTGGGGAAGCAGCTCTACTGACTACAAAACAGCTGTGAGTTTCTCAGTAGCCACCCCAATACTCCCAGGTAGCTACTTAAGACTTTTATATGACACCTTTACTCTAATTGATTAAGACACCTCACCCTTCCCCTGCTCAACCCCCCCCAACAACAAA
>WEIT01018329.1:53203-70608 GCA_013389985.1 Dryoscopus gambensis
AAAAAAGAACTAAAAGTGTAGCTTAAAAGGTGCCTCACAGCATGAACTTAAAAAAAAAATAGCAATTTCCACATATTGGTCTCTGTAAGTACTTAACTATATGTTTATGATGTCTCTATCTCTTTGATTTTATTTCATCTGTTCAGGGTTCATCAACAGTTTGCAAAGAATTTAATTAGGACAGGCTAACTAAGTATTTGCAATTGCCATCAAAACTGCACAAACATTGCAAACTGAGCTAATCTAAGAAATCTTCAGCTGTGAGTCCTTGGAAGAACAAGAAACCCAAATGACACAAGTTCTGTGGCATCTTCATTTAATAAATTCAGAAAATTTATTATTCAGAAAGATATGTGATTTAAGTAAATACATTTAAGGTATCTCATGTCAGTGGTTTCCCCTGCTTGTCCTGAACTGTATTGAGAAGAAAAAACATTCTTAAATACATATACCGAAAGATGGGAAGGCAGGAAAAGCATATTCCAATTCCTGGTGTGAAAATAAACGATTGCTCTCAGTAAAGTAAGGATTGATTTTCCCATCCTCAGTGTCAAGCTAATTTGTTTCTAATTTTAATGGGATTAACCTACACAAATTATCCATTGGCTTTTAAGAATACAGCGTCTTAAAACACTGCACCATTTGTAGGTTTTACTTCCAGCTTATTTCAGGCTTAAAAAATAGTGGGACCTGATGAACATCATGTGATGCCAAGTAAGTTTGGGCTGCATGGCATGAAAATTCCCTTGCAAAGAAATTTATCACACAGTGATGCAGCTTCCCAGAGGACAGGCTGTCAGTTTTTTAAGCTGGCTGGATCACACATTCAGTAGGATACTGGCTAACAGCATTGTTTAACCTCTTTTCACAAGGAGAACCACTTATAGCTTTGTAAAAAAATACTGCTCAAAATGCATTCTAATTTCCAACCAAATGAAAATCAGACTAAATCTCGAATATTTGGGTTTTAATTCACATTTCCCACTATTTTATTTGCTTACTTCTTTGTTTATATGCTAACGACATCCTAACTTGTTTTAAACTTTTTTTTTTCCCAAGACAAATTTTTGGTGTCTAATGAATCAAGTGATCCATGGATTAAAATTTGTGAAAAATAGATTAAACTATCTTTCATTATATACACCGCCCCTTCTTTCCACAATATATTTGACTAATGTTCAGGAGAAAATGCATTGGAAAATACACAGAGCTAACAAAAGACAATTACAGGAATTCGACCTTGCCAATGGGCTAAACACAGAAACAAAATCTGAGTGTTTCAGCAATGACATTAATATACATGTGTGTGTTCTGCAAATTCTATGTTTCTGTGCAAGTGAGGAACAATTTAAGAACATAAAAGGAAACTAAGCCCTAGGGTAATACTACTTGAGGGAGAAGTTATCCATTTAATTATTATTTTCTATAGAGCACAACTAGATTATTTAGCTACAGTCATAACCAATAAGTATAATAAAGGAAATAATTTTTTAAGACAAAATCTGTTTCTAGAGCAAAAGAGTGCAATGTCATATGTGTTACTTAACTGGCTAAACATTTGGCAGGCACAGCAGAGGAAAGGCCACAGATGATGTGCCCCAAAGACACGGATGAACCAAACACCCTCAGGGCCTGCAGCCGGCAGCACAGCATGCAGAGATTTACCATGGGCCAGAGAGGTCAGGTGTTGGCTCCTCCTTTGCTCTCAAACAGAGCCAGAATCGGAACAGCAAAAGAAAGGCTGTGTAGCCATGTAGATTGTGTACTGGGAATGATGGATGGGCAGTGCCTTGGGTGTTTCCATTTCAGTCCGAGCCATCCAAGCCGTCTGTCATCTATTCTCTGAGCATTAGACAATGCCAAGGCAAAGCCTTTCTTTCCTGTCTTGCACACAGTCCACACAAGTCAATAGCAGACTTTTATCGAGCAGTAAGTTACTTCAATAAGTCAAACTTCTTTTGGAGTTTCAGGGTTTATTAACATGCAGCTTAAATGGAAACTTTTTAAATAATAATATTCTTAAAGTTTAGGCGAGCTAGATTTTTCTTTTAAACTGTTTTCTTTTCAAATGTAGGAGTGTATATTTTGCGTGTCTTCACTGCCACCTTGTGGTCAAACGTTTTTCTTATGGCTTTTCTTTTTAAAATTATTTTTATATTTTCACTTTTTAAAAGCAATACACAAATAGCAAGGTAACAAACAAGCAAACAAATCTTCCAAACAAAAAAAAAAAGTATATCCAGTACATCCAAAAGTATATCCAGATCAGAATATGCAAGATGATACAAATGCAACTTTTCGATCTCGACATTTTCAAAGTCTAAACCAAGAAAAAAGAAAGAAAAAAGAAAAAGCAACACAAAGAACAAGAAAAAGGTCAGACAAGAGAAACCCTCAGATTTATTTTGTTCTGAAGTCACTTACAGAAAGGTTCATTGCTGTTGATTCACAGCTCTCCTGAGGTACTCTGATTGAACACAAATTTATAAAGTTCTCTGGATATGCTGACTTAAGAGCTAGTATCTTGTTTTCTCTCCATAGATCAATAGCTCCCACTATATACTTGTTTTCTTCTGATATTTACCTACTCTTCCATCATTGTTAGAATTCACACTTATTCATACACAGCAGAATCCTCTTTCACAATGAGGGCTGCTTGGCATCATAGAAAGGCATACATAACATTTAATAAATTATTATTACAAATATATTAGTGTAAAATTTAAACAGCAACAGCACTTAAAATGCAACTGGAGAAGACTTTACTGTATAAAGACACAGTAAAGGTTGTATTCATGACAGAAGTATTTATTATTCCAAAGAAAATGCACAATATGATTACATTTGTTGATTCCTCAAGTAATCTGTAACAGCCTTCAGCATTGTGGAGCCTCAAAAATCATGGAACTGGCAGTCACCTCTCTCTCCACTTACTTCCTGTAGTCTCAGCAGAGAAACACAAGAAAAGGCCAAGAGGATGAATGGCTACCACTATCCCCCCTATTATTTCCATGCAGTGAATTGTTCTTATGACACCGGCTCTGACTGGTAATACTTAAAATAATTTTAAGGCTGTTCTAACATGTGCAGCATAGCGGCAGAGCATCAGACATTCCTAATCCCTAAGGGCCTTTTCTCACAGACACCACCCAAGACATCTACTATTCCCAGGAGACATAATACAAAATCTGCTTCCAAGTGAAACCATTTTACATTCTAATAAACCATTAAAAAAAAGTTCATGCAAGAGAGATTAACTTTATTTTAACTTGTACCTCCATAAAAGAGAGTCAAGTATCTATCATATACTGAGACCAACCAGCTTTTGGATCTAGAGTACACATGCTCATTTTTTAAGGGCTTAACTTTTCCTTCATTAACCAAATGTTACATGGTCAGGAAGCAGCATAGCTGCTGTCTGGCTGCCCCAAAGTGTATTAATTAATTGAAATCAGTAAGAACCCAGAACGTCCTGAGCATGGATACACCTTCTCTATTCAACTGGGTAAGGAACATGTGGGAGGGAAGTGTGTAAACCTGTAGGAAGAGTACATACAAGTAACTACAGAGTGGTGCAACAGACTTAGTAAAGTCTCAGGCCTACAGTTGAGCACATTCCAAGACATGTAAGTACAGCAACTGCTGCTTTCCTTCTCTGCTGTAGTATTTGACCTTAGTGACCTCAAAATATTTTCATAGATATCAGGATGAATATCCACATGTTAAAGAGGGGAAACAGAGACACAAAGCAGTGATCTTTTCCAAAGGTATCCAATAAGCTGTCCAAAGCGGCCAAGAAGGAAGTCATCAGAGTCCTACTCCAGGACATTTTCCTCCAGTCTGCCTTGCATATCCCACCATCCTCATGACAGTCCCTCTAAAAATGCTCCCTCAGGACACTACCCAAGGGCAGTGTCTGGCTCACAGGACAGACATTCAGCTGAGAAAACGGATACCATGAAGTAGCTGGGAAGAATTGTTGTGTTGGAGTTTGTACTTCTGTACATCTAGTCCAGATAAAATAGGAGGATCATGGAGGGCATCATTCTGGAATCTCCCTCCAGCATTAATTATCTCTTTTTATGCTCTGGGATTTGTCAAAAGTTTGATGAGCAACATATGCAGGCTCACATGCTGGCACCTTCCTTTTCAGCACCCTTGATGACTTGGTGAACTTCTGTTCATAGTGGATTTATGAAGTAAACATCTATTGTAGAAACAATCAATGAATGAAAAACAAAATTAAATAACCTCAGTGAAAATATTCATTTGCTTTACTACTTATTTCACCTTGCTGTCTCTTTCACAGTAAGTTTAGGCCTCCTTATGAAGTATTTAATTACAGCAATTTCATTGCTTAATTCTATGTGTTTATTACTTCAGAAAGGCTGTTTCATGTCATCCTGTTACTTTAGGAAATAAATGTTTTCACTGCATTTTTTCTTGTTGAACGTGACTTAACCCATTTCAGTAATTAAAACAGATTTACTCCTGCTATAAAAACCATAATTGATACAACATTTTAATTCCCATTTGTTGCTAGGAGTGGTAGTTGTATTCATGCTCAGACTTCACGCCTTGTTACAATTTGATAGCAGCTTAACAAGTTATTGAACACCAACTGAGTTATAGTAACTTTTTATGTTCCTGTTCTTAGGGCACAGCAGATGTAAGATATTGCAGCAAAACATACATTTAAAAATACCCAGGGAGCCAAAAAAATACCCAGCCTTGTATCTAAGGTGCCTCTGTTGAGTGTCAGCCAGGAACTGTGCAGGTTCACCATGGAATCACAGCTAATTTCTAGTGTTCAGCTTCAAAGGAGAGCAAGCACTGTCTGACACTGACCTGCATTTTGGAGCTTTTGGTGTAACAGCTTCTTACAAAGGACCAGATACAAAGTCTGTTGAAGTCAGTGGCAAAATATCTGCCCTTAACCTCAATGACCTTTCACTCAGGCTTTCAACCCTACAAAAACTGTGTGCTAGTTTAAATCACAAGCGGAAAGCTTGGCTGCTGCAAGCTGGAAGTTCTTAGGGCTGTATCAGGGTATGAGCATGTTCCAGCATTGTAGTTAATTTAGTAATAGTAGTACTAGGGGCGAACAAAAAAGGACTTTTCAGAGAACCCAAACAAGATAAGACCCAACACTGAGTATTTGTTTATTTCTCCTCACCCAGAGCTTTTCTTTATCATACTAGAGAACATCATGCAATTTTTTCTCAAAGTCATCCACATCCAAGTTTCCTATTTCTCCCAGTTAAACAAACCATTTGAATTAGGACAATGGAAGTTACTTCTTCAGTTAATTTTTGGTCTTAAACAACAATGAGGAAAAAAAAGAAAAACAAACAAACCAACTAAACAAACAAAAACCCCCACACTGATATTGAAGTTTTCAGAACATGGCCAAGAATGGAAGGGGGAGAGTAGAAGCTTTTTTCCAGAAATAATGTCTTACATTTTCCAGAGTATGCTGTTCTGAAGAAGGAAGGTTGTCACAGAGGAAACAGCTGGCCACGTGGAAAAGTCAGCAGCTGGGAAGAGGAGAGAGAGTATACAGGAAGCTGTTGTTTCTTCCCTTGAGTCAAAACATAACTTTATGTGTTTCAGAGAGCTTGTTAAATGAATTTGTGAAAGAAAGTAGTGGTGGTCAGCATGATAGTAAAGGGAGAAGCTATTTAATGACAGAGTTTTGTCATTTCCCATGCCATCAAAACTCAAAAGCCTTTCTAACATAAAATGGGGCTTGCTAGCATATAGATTAACTTTGCTCCTGTGTATTACAATATTAAGTGCTGCTATTCAAGGGTAAAACTACGAGTATTTTTATACACTATTTAAAGGACCTCTTTCTTTTGGAATATTCTGTTATCTAATGCATTAATTAAATTGTCCCATAATTTACTGAGGAATTTCTACAGAGGACATTCTGTAGGGCTAAGACATGTTCTTTTGTGATGCTAAAGAAGGAACAATTCCACCAACAATAACACAATACTCATGACAAGCAGATGTGATGCTGAATCAACTCCACAACAGTACAATTAGGCACCACTACCAATAATTTTCATTTTCAAATCATTGATTTAATTTTAAATACAAGCCAACTTCTTTCTCTGCTTCAGTGCAGTCCCATATATTCCAAGCCACATGCACTACTCTATACCAAACAGCTTCAGTGTTTCATTTAGTACTTCTGACTCTACAATATAACTACATTTTAGAGCAAGAAGAAAGACTTATATGGGAAAAGAGAATTTCTTTTTCTCTTACATAATTTCTAGCCCTTTTCTTAATTATAATTGTGTGTACATACAGCTAGCACTGATACAGTATTTAACTCATTTATGAAAATTCTTGCAACTTGCATTCAATTCTTGAATGTGAACTTGCATTTGAAATTAATGTATTACCAAAAGAACTTATTTCATCACCATTTTATTTTGCTCTACTGATCCGTTAAATGTGTCACACTGTGGTGGTTTGAACCTGAGTTGATAGACAGTTGTTTAGACCAATAACGCTTCTCGAGATTTACATATTTAAAATGCGTGAAGACGTGGGAACTTCCCTTTGGTGTTCGAGCCTCTCGAGGGTAGCGGGGGTGGGGGGGAAATGGGCCCCTGGGCTCCGTCTCTTGGAGCAGCCCCCGGGCCTCCCCTTCCCCAGTGCTGGGGCACAGGCCCTGGGTAGCTGTGGGAGAGCCCCTTCAGAGCCGCAGGCAGCTAAGAAACAACCGTTAAGCTTCTGCATAGCCAATACCACCCGGCACGGCTTCTAAGGACTGGAGAAGAGCCTCCCTCCCCCGCTACGCGGCCCTGCGCAGGCCCGGTGAGAGCCGATAGAGCTTTCTGCAATCAACGTAGCTAGAGTCGAGCTGAGGAGCCAGCCACATAAAGAGAAAGAGGCTTTTTCTCCAACATAAAGCCCGAAGAAAATCATGGCGACTTCAAGGTCAGAGGGAAAGAGAAAGTAAGTAATGGGAGACAGAGCTGAAGATGGCAATGGGAAAAGAGGGCGGAGTCACACCCAGCGCGAAGTTTAGAAATACTTTTTGCAGGCCGTGGTAAAAACTGTAATATCAAAAACTGTCCTTTTCTCTTTAATCTACTTAAAGACATGGGGGGATGTGAATTTGGTGTACAGCCTGTGGGAAAAAGAACCGTGACCATGCCAGGTCACCTCAGAGTTATAAGAGACTTTTAGAGATTTTGTGAAGAAGAGAGCAGTTGCTTTTAAGCTGGAATTTGCTTATCCTTAAAAAAGATACACCTCATGTGTGGCCCATGCTGGCAGTTGTGGGAAGACTGCAAGATTCATGGGAGAGATGTTTTTCATGGCAGCAGAATTTCTGGGCATGTCTGTTGCCGTTTGAGCAGTTTGGAAACTATGTGAAGCAAAAGAAAACCTTTTTTCCTTAAATAGTGGAGAGACTTTTAAGAACTATAATATTGACCAAAATCATAGTTTGTTATCCTTTGTGCGAGTTGGGTGAAAAGGGGAGATGCTGGAGCAAAATTCTTATCTCACAGAAGATAAAAAATGCGAACAAAACCGCTACACTTAATTGGTGTTTCCACCTGGTTTCGAACAGAACCTGCTACACACACCTCTCTTCCTTTCAAAGGCATTATAAGAAAACCTGACCTGTCATTTTTTCTAGGGTTACAAATAACTATGCATGCTTTACACAAATTAACTGCACAAAAAACATACTGAGACAGAATCTGGTTCTTTTCTTCAGCACCAAAGCAGTAATAATAGGACAGAACTATGTATGAATTTAACCAAAATTGGAAAAAAAACTATAAATTATTTTTATAACTTTGCCAGCACCATTATTGAAATGTATTAAATTCTTTCAACAATTTTTATATCAGTGACTTTTACATAATATAGAAACACATTATTTGAGTTACTTTTAACAAGATAGTCAGGCTAAGAAATGAAAATCAGGATTTTCAATTTCTGTCAACATAAAATAGCACTTGTGAGCCCAAAATTAAGTAACACTCTAGACTACAAAACACAAAGGATACTAAATTACATCTATTCACAGTACTTTATTTTAACTCTCCCCTCTAAGTTGCGTTTTGGGACTGTATATTAGGATGATTTTTGTTTTGCTGAAAGCTCTAAATTTATAAGAAGTGGCAGTTGGTAGAACTGGGAACGATTTAGTCATGAGTCAGTCAAAAGAAGTATCTTCTTACAGACAAAGATAAAAGGTTTATAGTTTACCACACCAGTTTATTAAAGAACATTCATTAAATACCACTACAGCAGTCATTAGGCAAGTTCCTCAAAGACACTAAGGCATCCTTAAGCATATCAGCCTATTTCAGTTTTTTAGGCTTGCAAAGCACCACAACACCTAAAAGTTAGATGGATGCCTTGCAGAATGGAATTCACAAAACTCCAGACAGTTGTTTTAGGCAATAAGAAAAAAGTGCTTGTAATCATAGGGGATCTCTTAAGTGAGAGTAAAGGATAAATAGCAACACTCAACCTGTGTAGATCACCTGAATATTTAGGAGCATAGTTCCTGTCTTTGAAGTCTCTATTTTCTTCATGAACTCTTGACTAAATAAGTCAGGACAATGTTATCAGCTGATGCAGATTAGGAAGGAAAAAAATCATGTTGTAGTTCATACCAGATCCATACTGACAATCAGGGAACTACAATAATAAATCATTTTAAGTAAACCTTGTTTCCTTAGCTTTGGTGCTCTTTATGAATGCTCAGACTGGGTTTCTCTACACTGTTTCATTTTCTAGTATTGTTTTTGAAACTAGATAGGAGACAAGATACATGCAATTTTTCTACTAAGTAGTTTAAAGACCTTCTGGCTTGACTCTCGTCTCTTTGTGAAGCAATTGCCAAGCTTGTATTTGTCAGCCTGCAATGATTAAATCCATGTCAGTGTCTGTCCTTGCTTTCACTACACTCTCCTTGCCTCCATTTTCATTGAGACCTCAAGTAGAATTGGCAGAGACGGAATTTTCAGAGCACCATTAATGATAGGTCAGCTTAGGTCAACAACTCTACTAAAACAAGTGTGCCAAAATAAGTAGCAATATAGCAGAAAACCAGACTTCTACTCTAGACTTCAAGTAAGGGCAATAACAAAACAAAAAAATTACCCAAAAGGAGATTTCTGACTACACTTCCTCTGATACGGATTTAAAGTTCTCATCGAGCTCTTGTGTCATCACTCAACCTCTATATTCAAGTTAGTGCACTCTCAAGTCCAGTTCCTGAAACTATCCATAGTCATTCGGGTGGAGTTTGACCTCAGTCTTTTCACAATCAATGCAATCTCAACCACAGCTCATCAGGAATATTTCTTTTAAGTTTAAATGGAATTTCCTGTATTTCAATTTGTGCCCATTGCCTCTTGTTCTGTTATTGAGAAATGCCTGTCTCTTCTTTACTCCCTGGTATTTACACATGGATAAAATATCCCCATGCCTTCACTCCTCCAAGCTACGCAGACCATCTTTGTTTATGCCAGATGCTCCAATCCTTTAATTATCTTTGTCAGCCCTCGCTGGACTCATTCAAGCATGGAGAGCCCAGAACCATACACAGCATTCTAGATGTAGACTGACAGATGAGGAGAAGGATAACTCCTTCCCTCAACCCATTGACAATTCTCTGCTTGTGGCTCCCTAGGAGACTGATGGCCTTCTTTGTTCCAAGGGTGCCCATGTCCATTTGGTGTCTCCCCAGGACCTCTAAGGCCTTTTCTCCAAAGCTTCTTTCCAGCTGGTCAGCCACCAGCCTGTTCTGGTATATGGGTTTATTTCTCTCCAGGTGCAGGACTTAGCTGAACATCACATTGGCCCATTTATACAGCCTGCTGAAGCAACTCTGAATGATAGCACAACCATCTGGTACATCTACCACTCCACCCAGTTTTTGTGTCTCCTGCAAAGCTCATTTCTGATGGGATGGCTGTTAGATGGAAGCTAACAGTTTTTCTCTGGAACCTGCAGCATGCTAGAGCTTGCTGTTCTTGCTCTGCTTGAGTTCCATCTGTTCCATCTCTGCCTCATTTCCTGCTCCAGTTGTTTTTTGAGTCCCTGCTCTGCTTCTAGAGTAGACCAGTGCCCCAGGCACTGGGAGTAAGTCCAAACAAATACCTCATTTTAGATATAATCTCTTGGATTATTTCTGACAATTAGCTTCAGCTATCTAATGTTGTTTGTAGTGTGAAGTTAGTCACATAGAATAGTGCTTCTGGATGGCAGGAACATTTTAATTTTGTCCATGAATAGTATTCTTGAACAGTCAGAATCTTAAACCAGAATTCAAGTACTAAGTTTTGAACAAAAAGTCTTTTCCTTTGTAAATAAGTAAACTGTTCAGATTTAAAAATACTATTGCTGTAAGAATTTACAATTGATATATAATATAAATATGAGCACCTAAATTGTTGAAAATTAATTCCAAATCCAGCAAAATACCCCATTTAACAAGCTTTAATTAGCACAATTATTTCCATATTGAAGACATATGTGTAACTGTGTTGTCAGTCTTTGCATGTGAGCAACAATTCCCTTACCAGTCAACCATAATAAATGTATTAATGCAGTAATTCCATATAAAAAGTATTTTCCCAAAATTGCGTAGCAGACAACTTTGCTTTATTTAAATTAATTATAGTATTACTTGATTAAAGTATATAAGTAATTTCAAATGCATCAGCAGGTTCTGTTCCACAATTGTTTAGATCATACCAAATTTCAAACAACTGTCTGATAAACTTAGGGTCTGTTTAAGTACATCAGTACCCTTAACATAGTGTTTTAAGAATTTCTCCCACTTGCTCAATTCACAAAGACATCTTAGTAACCAAGAAATTACTTACAAATTCTGACAAAGCCAATTCCTTGTCATCTTTCAAATCCCTCTTTAAAATTAGGAAGCTATTGCTATTACAATGGCATCCAGCAGTTGAGACATCACACTGGACAGTTATCACCACAGCCTGACATCCAAACCATCACTCTCTCATTATATTCCTAAACCCATGTTCAGTTCAGCTTCCTCCCCATGTGCTTGCATCACCTCGCTCTTACTGTTTTGAATGTGAAACCTACATCATGGCCTGCAGAGAAGGTGTCAGTGGCCATGATTTGTGTTTGCACTGCATCTAACACCAGCGACTGTCGTTAGTAGGCACTAAGGGGGTAGGGAAAAAAATATAGGTTTTTGTAGTAGGTGTAGTGCCAAAAAATTCCTTACAAACTGTAAGGATTTTAAAATATGGTATTGGAACAAGATTTTCTGATAAATTTCTGAGGTAGAAGACCTGGGACAGAGCATGGTTGTGGGAGGGATGCTACAACATTTTAATTAATTTAATTTAAATTAATGCACTCAATTTTGTGTCACCACATGCCTTTAACTCCTCGTAGGAACTATAATGACAATAGAATGTCATTCCTAAACCACTGCGCTGTTTTGGCTGGGGAAGAGTTCATTTTCTTCACAATGGCTGACATGGGGCTGTGTTTTGGATTTGCACTGCAATCAGTGTTGATAATACAGAGATGTTTCTGTTATTGCTGAGTGGGGCTTACACAGAGACAAGGCTTTTTCTGCTCTTCAAACCACCCCATCTGTGAGTGCTCTGAGGATGCATGGGAACTTGGGAGGGGACACAGCCAGGACAGCTGACCCCAGTTGACCCAAGCAATATCCCAGACCATACAGCATCATGCTCAGCATATAAAGCTGGGGGAAAAACGGAAGGGGTGGTGTTTGGAGTGATGGTGTTTGTCTTCCAAGTTACCACTACATTTGATGGAGCCCTACTTTCCTGGAGATGGCTGAGCACCTGCCTGCCCACCACAGGAAGTGGCTTTGCTTTGCTTCTGAACACAGCTTTTTTCTTACTCATTAAAATGTCTTTATCTCAGCCCATGANACAAGGCTTTTTCTGCTCTTCAAACCACCCCATCTGTGAGTGGTCTGAGGATGCATGGGAACTTGGGAGGGGACACAGCCAGGACAGCTGACCCCAGTTGACCCAAGCAATATCCCAGACCATACAGCATCATGCTCAGCATATAAAGCTGGGGGAAAAACGGAAGGGGTGGTGTTTGGAGTGATGGTGTTTGTCTTCCAAGTTACCACTACATTTGATGGAGCCCTACTTTCCTGGAGATGGCTGAGCACCTGCCTGCCCACCACAGGAAGTGGCTTTGCTTTGCTTCTGAACACAGCTTTTTTCTTACTCATTAAAATGTCTTTATCTCAGCCCATGAGTTTTCGTATGTTTATCTTCCCAATTCACTTCCCCACTCCTTTCAGGCGGGAGTGAGGGAGCTGCTGCCTGGAGCTTGGCTGCTGGCTGGGGTTCAACAACAACCATCCAACAAAATTCATCCAAGAGCCATAGATATGAGCAATAAGCCATACTTTTTTCACAAGATATGTTCCAAAGCATTTTAATTTCTAAGGATTCTTGTAGAAATACTGTAAAACATTATCTTTTATAACAATTACAGGTAATGAATACCCATATGTATACCACAGCAGAAAATATATCACTGTTGTTTGCTATTACATAATCAGGTTTAGGTAGAAAGCTTTCCTGTAAAAAACCCTGCATGACCGATACTCTGTCTTTGTTTAGAAACCCTTTCCCTGTGAGTCTATTCCTTCCCTTGTATTCTTTACATTTTACAGCCTTGAAGTGCTTTAGGTTTGTTGTGGCTTTGCTGTTGTTGTTAATCTGTATATAAATTACTGTTATTTTTATTATCACTGGTTTCATTATTATAAGTATTTTAATGCAGCCAGCTCTATACTCCAGTGACATGTGTGTGGTAAAATCCTGAAATCAACAAAACACCACAGAGAAGTACCACAGCTGCCTCAAGGGATAATGGTACAATTTTAGATGTTATGTAAGCAAAAATGACAAACACACTGGGAAGGGCAAGCATTATTTTAAGACTATGAGATTATACCCAAAGAATATCATTATTTCTGATTCAATCAGATTTTTTTTCTTCAATATGAAACAAATTCTTCTGTGTTGCTTCCAAGAAACAACATGGATTATCAGAAAGCAATGCTGTGAAATGTGTTAGTTCAACAAATTAAGAATGGGCGTGCTTTCTGTATTTGTCTATAAATTACATACTTGAAATCTAGAATGCCATTTTTTTCAGGGAATGGGAAAATAAAATACTGCTATTCTCATCTACTTCGAGTTGTTTTTCAACTCATTTCATTGAACTTTAACTGTGGCAGTCATGTGGTCTTTACTTGTACTTTCAACAATGTCTAAAAGTATCAGTGTTAAAAAAATTATTTGAGTGTCATGTGGCTTTGTTGATTTCTCATAGTTCAAGAGAAGTAGTACATAATTTTGTTTCTTATGCATGTTGGACGAGATTAAACAGCCCTCTCAAATAACCTTGAGCCTCTCTGTTTTTTCATTTTAGTTCTTTTCCTCAGCTTCCCATTACTTGGCACCGATTACTTAAATCCTCCAGAGGAATTCAACTATTTCAAGTAGCTTGAGTGCCACTTCTTTGAATCAGAATTTGTCTGATAAATCCAGGCCAAGTAAGAAATTTGTTTGACTTTAACAATGTTCCTCACTAAGAACAGCTGTCTCTTTACTACCTACTCATTCAGCAGGGAATACAGCAGTTGTCTGCTTATCTGATCTTTTTCTGACATATTCCCTTGGATAAAGGAGCTTATTAAATGATAGTAAACCAAATATATTGTCTGATGTCTCTCTCCTCAAATGGCCTTTGTCCACAAGAGACAAGCATTCTCTACCAGCTGCATCTACAACTCCTACTCACAAAATTAACACAGGGCACTTGCCACTTCCATTCCCAACTCCTATTCAGGAGTCAACACTGCAGTTTCTTAGGCTGTAATTTTCAAAATCAGGTTAGATTTGATGGCATTTCAAAATGAATTTTCAAATTCTTTCATAATTTTTCAAATTCATACATGATTCTTTGTAGCACCTCCATTTTTATGTACCTTTTCACAGACTGCTGAGTTTGGGGATTCTGAGCAAGAGTCTTCTAGGTGTCATTTCACATATTTTCATGGGCAAAAACATTAATGCAGTAAAATTTTGTGTTCATTGTCCCACTCAAAGGAAGACCCCTGTCAATACCAGATCAAGTCCTAAGCTGCATTAGGAAAAGCACTGCCAGCTGGTCAAGGCAGGTCCTTCTTCCCCTTCCCTCAACCCCTCTGAGACTCATCTGCATTGCTGAGTTCAGTTTTGGACTCCTCAGTACAAGCAAGAGACAGATGTACTGAAATTGCTTCCATACAGGTCATCATGAAGAGGATTAAAGGACTGAAGCACTTCTCCTGCAATGAGAGGTTGAGAGAGCTGGAACTATTCAGCCTGGAGATCAGAAGCCTCATGGAAGCTCTTAATATTACATATGAATTTCTGAGGGGGGAAGACAGTAAAGAATATGGAGCCACACCCTTCTCAGTGGAGTTCAAAGGAAAGACAAGAAGCAATGGACACAATGAGGATTTTCACTGTCTTCTCAGGGAAGAATTTTTCCCTAGTACCCAATGTGAACCTTTGAAATGCCAATTGTGACCCCTGACTGTTTTTACACTCCCTGGCACTACCAACAAGAGTTGGGCTTCCTCACCTTTGTACCTTCCCTTCAAGTATGGAGGGTTGCTACTATGTCATCCCTTAGTCTGCTCTTCATCAGGCTAAACAAGCCCACTTCCTCCATGTCTCTCCCCTGGGACCATGAGCTGTGAGCCCTTTACCACCTTGGTAAGCCTCTAGTGAGCCCTTCAAGCGCCATCCTGGAAACTCAGTCACCTTTTAAGCATTTCAACGCAGCTCAACCAAGCCCATTTGCACTTGGTTAAATTACAGGGGATGGTTTCCACCCTTCCACACCAGTTCCCCCTCTGTAGCATCATTTCTGAGTCACCCAAGGGCATGCTGTAGTCATCTTGCTGACACTAATAGTTACAGCTGGCTTACTCAACAAGTTCAGAGCAAGACTGTTAGTATGATTATATGTAGGTCTGTGTGTTACTGGAACACTGCACTTTTCCAGCCATTTGGCAAATTGTTCTCAGAACTCCTAGTCTAAAGAGCAGTTGCAAAAGCAGACAAATTGTCCTGACCACAGACTTCTCCATGTAAAAGCTCCGGTGAAACTGTTATCAAGATTAAAGAACTGTCTGGCAATCTTGTCAATGATGCAATATTTTTTTCCTTCAGAAAATGTAATCAAGCATTCCCCCATGTTCTTTGTCAACATCACACACAGACTTTGATCACAATATAGAAGGAATAAAACACAGGCTAAGACAGTGTCACCAGAGTATTTTTGTTCTCTGGAAAAAACCCTGACACACTTCAGCCACCACGAAAGTATTATTCTTTCTCCTCCAACTCCTGCAAGAGTTAAAGTATACTGACACTCTTCTAAACCTCTGGAGCTAGCCAAACCTGCACAACTTTACATTCTTGTCAGTTACATCATGCCCATTCTGCAAGTGCCAAGAGAAATTATCTCATTTTGAATCAGCTCCTGATTCCTGTGGTGTTTCCTACCTTCAGTCTCAGACTTCTTGCAAAGCACATCTCATAAATACCAGTTCAAAGCTGAGAGCATGCAGTGGTATCATCTGGGTGCAATGGTCTGCAGGACTGCCATGCAGTTTGCTTTCCAGTAACCATTCTAATATAAATGGTGCTTTGAGTGACGTGGAAGTCATGCCTTAGGGTAGCTATGAAAGATTTCACTAGCATTTGAATCTACGTCCACTTTGTCAGCACCCACATAAAATGAGCTTTCCATTTTTATTCACAGACAAGCACCTAATACTACTCAGGATGCAGACTAGAGAGGGGATTGCTTGTCCAGAGATACCTAGAAGCATCTGTGCGTGACAGCTGACCAGATACTTATTTAACAGCCAGGTTCACACTTTGGCTGGCTCTTCATCTCATCTTCTGAGAATGCATATGCACGAGCTTAGCTCTTGTGTGTTTCATGAAAAGGCTAAGGATACCTTAAGGATATTCTATCCTTATGATAGTATATTCTATTCTTAGCATATCCAGATGCTGCAATCTCTCAGCATCTTCAGCTATCTTTTATAAATGTAGTTCACATAACACGAGCTTACACCAAGGCTTCTGAGTGCTTTGCCACGGAGTTCACTAGGAACATGTTTTTAGCCCTCTGTACTGCAAAGTCTCCTTAGCCGGGCTGTAGGAACCGCCCGGCACACCTTGCCGCGGGCAGCGTCCTCCCGTGCGCTCCCACCGCCAGGCGTCACCCTGCTGATGGGAACGGAGGGAAAATCCCAAACCGACCGTGCAGAAAAATGAGTAGGGAAGGAAATCAAACGCCACTTGCACAAAGTGAGAGCATACCCAAGGTAGCACCCCTTGCAAAAAAAAAGAAACCAATGGGACACGTAACACGTGGGAAATAGCCTTTATGCAAAGCACAGAAAAACATGCTAATGAAGGTAACTAAAAAAAAAAATTTAAGTTAAGGTTTTAACATAGACGATACAATTATTCTGTCTTCTATTCCTTCTAAGGCAATCTCCTGTTTTCTTCCAGATATGGCATTCAACTGGAGTCTATGTCCATTTAGCATCTACTGAAAAGAAAAAAAATCTGCTCCCCTCCCAAGACACAAAGACATGGAACTTGGCATCATTTCTGTGAAGATATCTTCAGGAAGATATAATGAGCTCTGTATGAAAACATTTCTGAGACGAAACGTTCTTCAACGTCAGCAAGCCACTAGATGTCAAAATATCCACTAAAACAGAGATTTCACAAGATAATGACTAAAATTTCAGGAGACAGCTGCCATCTCAAAATCGTCAGCACAGGTTAAAAAAAAAAAAAAAGAAAAAAAAAAGAAAACCCAAACGTACAGGATCGTGGTATTTTAGAAAAATGAACAAAAAATTTAAGTGAGGACTGCTCATATGAGAAGCAGGGACTAATAGAGCATTTTCTCAGGCTAGAAGAGTGACACATTTGGAAGAACCGGCAGGGAAGAGAGAACGGACTGAAAGGAAGGAGAAGGGTTCCCGGGATTCGAAGGACCACGGGCCAGTGGCGGGCCAGGAGCAGCCCCCGGAGTGTCCTGTGACCCCACAGTGCACCCCGTCAAAAGTGGCGGGGCTGCCGGCAGAAGCCCGGCTGGCGGAGGCGAGGGGCGCCGGGGAGGAAAGCGCACCTCGGCGCCTCCTCCTCCTCCCTGCGGCCGGCTAGGGAGGGAGCAGGTGAATGCGCCCTTTGTCCGGCGGAGGGCCGAGCAGACCCACGGCCGGGCGCGCTTTGGGCCAGCCGGTGTCGGAGGGCAGTCCCCAAGGCCGCGCCGTCCCGCCGCCC
>WEIT01018333.1:4096-69093 GCA_013389985.1 Dryoscopus gambensis
AGGAAGGTGCTCAGGCACTGATGAAGTGATGTTAGTATCAATTTTAGTGTCAATTTTATGTTTCAGCAAGTGCAGAGGACACAGTGTCTTGTGATTTTTTTTCCCGTTGAAAATGACAGATGAACAGCCTCCCCCTAGGCTTCCAAGTAATTGTAGATTATAACAGTTCCTTGAATGGAGAGCAGTTAGCCTACAGCTTCTTAACTTAATTTTCTCCTTGAATGAGACCTCTTCAGAACATTTGGATGACTAGAAAGAAAAATTTTGCAAGGTGCTACTTGGGTTTATAGTCTCTATGTGTGCTGCCCATAATAAAAGATAAATTAATTCGAAGCCTAGTGTTATGTCAAGGTAAAGTGGATATTGTCGTGCTGTGAATATGGTCTGATTCCTGGTTTTACTGGCATGTCATTCTAATCTCACCTCTGAGATTACATATTTTCTTCTCTCCCCATGCAGAAAACACTTCCTTGGAAGAAGACAGTCTTCCCTGTCCTGGGATGTTACCAGTAGATAAAAGACTTCTAAAATTGCAGATCTACAAACTTCTTCAGTGTGTTCACGAGAAAGACAAGAAGCAAATAGAAAATCTGATCCAGAAAGGATTCCCAGATCTCATTAATTACACAGAGCCTAAGGAAGGATATAGTGCCTTTCACTTGGCCTCCATGAAAAATGACATTGAAATGTGCCGCTTCCTGCTGGAACACGGAGCTCGTCCAAATGTCCACGACAAAATGGGACGCACTCCAGCCATGAAGGCAGCTGAGCTAGGCCATGAGGTGGTTTTAGAATTATTAGCAAAAGCTAATGCAGACATGACTGCTGCGGATAATGAAGGGAAAGGTGAGTGAGAAGGAACCTTACCAGACCAGAAATACCATAAAGGGATCCCTTAACTGTGTGACACACTTACTACATATGATGTGTCACACCTGTGGAAAGGAACCATAGTTGAGGTTACAGCCCAAGATCCTTACAGCCCAAGAGAAGCTGTTGGCCATAACAGCTTTGATGGAAATGAAAATGATTCTCCCTGAAGAGTCTAGGCCTTTAAATCGTACGTCTCCCCTGTACAGATCTAAGAGGTAACTTATGACTGACAATCACATTCCTCTCATGACCTGTGACATACTAAACTCTGGTTTACTCCCCAAGTAAAGACTGTAAAGTAGAAGTCTTTTTCACATGGATACACCCTCAGTGAAGGGGTCTTTTTTGCAGACTGTTCAGCTGTGAAGCTCACAGCCTCATAACCCTTCTAGTAATTTCCTTTTGCACCCTAATCCCCACTGGTTTCCTTTGCAGGTATTTTGTTTTACTGCCTTTATCCTACAGTACGCCACTCCCACTGCCTGCAAATTGCCTTGGAACATGGTGCAGATGTCAACAACTGTACTACTACTGGGAGGTCTGTGCTTCTACAAGCCTGTGAGCGAGCTCATGAGATTAAAGAAATATGCCTGATTTTCTTGGAGAAAGGAGCAGATCCCCATGCAAAAGACCCGGTATGAGCATTTCTGTAACTAAGAACAGATACAGGAGTATAAATTAAATACCAGATGAGCAGAGTACATGACCTTAAATCCTTACATTAAAATAATAAAGCAGTGAAAATTGCTTAACTCTGTGGCCATATCTCTTCCCCTCTTCTGTACCATCCTTTTTTTGGAGGAGAGGAATTTAAGTTTTCTTTTAGATTTTTGTAGGTTTCGAGTGCAAATATTTCCCCAAACTTAAATGCAACTGGGCCAGCTCTTAAGAGCTGCAGTTCACTGTACTTCAGTGGAGCAGTGCTGATTTGTATTTGCCTTGATGTGTCCTTAGATTTTCAGAGTTGAAATAATATTCACTAAAAGGTAGGTCCATTAGGAAAAACCTGATGAGCAATCAAGGCAGGAATGAGGCATAAGAAACATTTTTCTCTTTTGTATGCCTTAATCGCTTATTTGTTTGCTTCCTTAATTTAACAAAGACTTGAAAGACTGAAGCTCTGGGCTGTTGATAAATCAAGGAGGTCAAGCCTTCCCTTTAAGTTATCCAAAGCTTTAGGGAAAGCTTTAGGGATAATCCATTATTATCTAGAAAAAGACAACATTAATGTTTTAGAGTGTGAACTTTTCCTCACAGAACCGTAGTGAAATTCCCTGGTTGCTTTGCCTTCCCCATAGCACTCCTCCAGCCATAGCTCCTTATGTGCCTTCTTTCATAAGAGGATGTGGTATTTTGTGTTAAATGTTGTAAACATGCATGAGAACCTGCCCGCAGAATAAAGGATTCCTTAACTAAGGAACTGATTTTCATTTTCTAGATTCTGAAAGTTTACCTGCAAGTTTCTTTAAAATTATCAGGCTTGTCTCCTTTTCCCTGTAATAGCTAAAAGGAGACTTCCAGTTTTACGCCGGCTTGGAACAGTCCGGCCTCAGCACATGGAACAAACCCGGCGTTGTTCTCTCGCTCCCCTGCAGGCCACGGGGCGCACAGCCGTGATGGAAGCTGCAAGGGAAGGAGCTGTCGAGGTGGTGCGTGCTCTGCTTCAGCGGGGAGCCGATGTGAACCTGTTTGACTTTGAAAGACACAGTGCTGCACATTTCGCAGCCAAAGGAGGCTTTTTTGAGGTATTAACATTTGTAGTGTTAAAGCACTGCTGCAAAGCCAAACCTGCGTGTTTTTCTGTTGTTGTGGGGTTTTGGTTTGGGTTTTTGGAGTGTGTTTTTGTTGGGAGTTTTTTTGAGTCCATTATCTCAGCTGATCAAAGCATAATGATCAGTAATCAAAAGCAGATTCTTTTTAAGTATCAAAGGGAATCCAGCAGTGATAGATAGGCCACACAGGGGCTTACAGTGAGTTGTCAAGAATGAAGATTGTCCTTGGTGTCTACAACTGCACAAGGTTTCTGTTTCATCAGTTAAATAAGCATAATACCGTAGAAAGCATTAATGTTATACATGCATTGACCAGCTGGACATGGGAGAGAACTTGATTATTAAAATGGGAATGTAAGATATTGCATTTATTTGTAAATCAATCTCACATTTTCACATGTTAAGAAACAGACAAGATTTTTGGTGGGACTCTGTTTGTTTTTCTAGATTCTGACGATTATTTCAGGTTATAGTGCAGACTTGAAACTGATTGCTATGAATGGTAACACACCACTTCATTACGCTGCGGAGGGAGGATTTACAGATTGCTGCAGGTATATAGGACAAAGAGGTACATTAAATCTAAGTTACTTTACAACTATTATCTAGACTCTCTTTCTGTGCTAAAGGAAAGATTTCATTTGGGTATCTCTGAAGGATTTGACTCTTGGGTACTCTGTGGCAAAAATCTCATTCAAAGGGGCCTAACAGAGGGCCTTATCTATTGTGGATGAGAAAACATTTCTCAAAGAAAGCAGCAGAAGCACCAGGGATTTGTATAACTTAGTGTTGGACAGTATTAAGTGGTTCTGGGTTTAGCTGGTTTTAGATGTATTTGTACTGAAACTTCCAACAGAAATAAATTTTTTTTGATGATCATTAAAAAAAAAAAAATCTCTGCACTTATGAGGAAAACTTCATGCCCATGGGTATTGAAACATGCCCTGAAGCAGCTGTGATCCTTTCCTGACTTCATCAGATGACCGTGGCACTTCAAGCTTTGATCCAAGAGAACCATGCAAATTCCCATATTCTGTTCTTGTGATCAAACATTTAACTAGTGATCCACTGCCAAATTGTAATGGTCGGGTATAGAAATAATTAACATTTTAATCTTAGTTTGCTTCTTCTTAACCTTGCTCAACACTTTAAGTAAAAATGTAAAGTTTCCACTGAACTTCTGTCTTTCTATACATATTCATGAGTGGATGAATAAATAGAGCATGGGTTGCCCAATGCTTCTCCCTTTGGGAAACAAATATGGACATGTGGCTGACCTTCCAGTCTGGGATCAAGGATGTGGTTCCACCTACCACGGCTATTTATAGCTGAAACAGTATAAAAACTGTAGACCTGTGGCAATGAGTTGCCTGTGTATTACAAGTTTCTTATATTACATAATTAGGAATTCCACTGCACTATCAGCCAAATTGTGTCCGTATTTCTAGGTTGTGATCCTACATGGACAAACTTGGCAAATATGACCCCCAGGGACACTGCCAAGAATGCTGGGTTTAAAGCAGCAGCGGCAGTATTGCGCAAAGTTGAAAAAGCCTTTAAAAAACCAGATAAGACCCTTGCCTGGTACCTGAAGGTGTACGACTGGTCCTTGCAGCATGAGGATGCCATCCGCAAGGAGTTTGAGATTGACAAGGAAGGAGATGGAATGGTATCCAGAGATGAGTTTATGTCAGTTATTCGGAAGCACTGGGGGACTGTGGACGAGGAACAACTAGAAACTTTTGCTAAAAAGCACGAAGCATCTGCTGACAAGATCAACCTTGATGATTTTTTTAAAGGCTCAAAATACTTACAGAAAGCCTTTCTGCTATCATCCTTTGGGCCCAAAGCAAAGAAGAAGAAGAGGAAACCACCGAGAAAAAAAGGCAAAAAAGGCCTCCCTGTGCCGATTTGTATAATTCCAAAGAGTGAACGTCCGCTATGGGAAGATGGCTTCCCTACCTACATGGTTGAGGCTGTTCCAAACATTCCTGAAGAGCAGCGTTTCAAACGGGACCAGCAGTCCGCCCATCCTGTGCTTGATGACCGTGCCTGGTATGTAGATGAGCCAAAGAAAACCTACATGGATATCAACCACCTTGTCAGAGCAGGAGACTTTGTGTCTCTGCAGAAAGCATTCGACGATGGTGTGCCAGTAGATATCAAAGATAAATACTACAAAACACCTTTGATGCTTGCATGTGCAAGTGGCAACATAGTTCTTGTCAAGTTTCTTCTGGAAAAGGGGTAAGATAATTTCAATTTAATTGATATTTTGTGAATAAATAATTGCTATTGTTTATTTCAAAAGCATAAATGTCCAGTAAATATTTGGATGCAAAAGGCTATGGTTTGTTTTTTCCTTATGTAACATTTAATATTAAAGTTAGTTCCCTAAGAGGCCGAGTCACAGGGCATTAGTTTATTATTTTTCACATTTTAGTAGCATAGAAATGGAAACAACCAAGAGGTAAGTTCCCCACGACTGAAATTTTTGGTGTCTGGACATTTGGTCAGCTGCAGAGTTCATACACATGTCTCAAGTAATGCATGCTCACAACCAAACTCTCAAACTGGTGAATGATTTTGGGGAGATCTGACTCAAAGGACTTGCCTGAAATCATCGAGGTGATCCTGGACTTCCCTGTTCCATGTGCCTGGTTTAAACCATCACTTTCCTCTGCAGCTGAGGCAGGCTGAAGTAGCAGGATTTACATCAGAAGACCCTGCTACTTATTAGTCTGTTCCTCATTTTAGAAGGGCTTCAGCAGTTTTGTAGCCCGCAGACACACTTGTGAAAAATCTCAATGACAGCTTAAAAATGAAAGCAATTTCAGAAAGATTCAGTCATACTTGTGTAATAGCATAATCTCTTATTGTCAGACTGCTGCAGTCCTACAATCCTTCACATAAATGCTTAAATGAACATTTCTCAAAGGTATTTACGTTAACTTTGTTCTCTCTACCCATAGATAGAATTCATGTTAATATTAATATCTCAGGGAAAGTGGCTGCAGTCATTGCTCTGGTTCCTAAAAAGACTAACAGCACATGGATCTTTACACAACTTGGTAATTACACTGACATTCCTGGAGCATATGGAAAATTGTGCAATGTGTATATTCAGGTTTTCCAAAAATAGAGATGTAAGAGCTACCAAATTAATCCACCAAATTATTCTCCACTCCTTTTACCAAGCCTCAGTAGACAACACTGGAGTCACATCATACTTAACAATTAAAACCTAGAAACGTAGTAACTTAGCTTAAAAAAATAGTACCAGTTTTGAGGTTTTTCCACTTGACAGAAATGAAAATGGAGAGAAAAGTTATCAGTACCTTTAGGTTTGCATCTCTCAGCATCGTGGGCTTGCAGTTTGGAATGGGCATTCAAATACCTTTTACAATATAACCTTTTCAGTATAGAACCACAAATCCATATTGAATAGAAAACAAAACATTTATCCAGATAAATGTTTAACGTTTATTAGGTTTAAAATTAAATTGGTGGTATCTACTTTCTATCTCCCTCCAGAAAGAATCAGAAGTAAATGAAATTTGGTCTGATGGGAAATTCTGTGCTTAATGGGCAGAAAATGCCGAGAAATTTTTAAATCAGTGCTGCATTGTCTCTGTTCCCATTGATTGGTTTTTTTTCTGATAGAATGAAGTTAGGAAAAAGGATTCAGGGGCAGACAGAGTCTGAGTGCAGGCAAGGAGGTTGGGTTGAGAGAGAAGGTGAAATTACTGGAGGAGCTTATTTTAATGAGAATTAAAACACAAATGAAAACCGCATACAAATAAACTGTAATGGCTGAGTGACTGAAACATAACAGAGACAAAAGAGGTAGGTCAGGGGAATTTACTGTGCTAAGATCTCATCAGAGGTAGCATTCTGAAAAAGATTAAAAATTTAAACAAGGAAAGAAGAACAGATGAATCTGTGCTTTTATCTAGACTTAAATACCTGACCTGAAGAGCAAACAGCTATCCGTGGAAGCAGCTTCCTTCATAATTTTTCTTCTTTCTCCCTTCCTCCTTGTCTTTTGGGAAAAGAGCAGCTTTTTGTCCATTGAGTTAAGTGGGACAGTGACCCTAACTCCCTTCAGGACCTCTAGGGCTGATAATGCTTTTCCTCTCAGCTTCATCCAAAGGGAGCATATTGCAAAAATGTCCCTGAACTAGCCATTGCTTTCTCCAGAACATCCTGGTTTTAATTTGGGAGCAGAAACAGATCCTAGTCCAGCAACACAGTAGCTGAATAGTTTTTTCAATGCTTGGATTTCCAAGGCAGACCTTCTGTAACTCATTTGTCAAGGGAGAAGCCAGCGCAGAGAAATGAAGCAGGCAGAGGGCAGCAGCACTGAAAGGAAAGGTGAACACTTTCCTCTTGTGCAGGTGAGCTCTGCAGTGTTGCCACATGTTCTGCAGCACCTGTTCTTGGCCCAGAAGTGTACTTTTTGAATTCCTTAATCTGCTTTCTGCCATTCTCAGTGAAGCTGGAGAGCAAACACTGGCAGCATTTTACAGGACTAAGGTGTTTGAATGTACCCATGAAAAGCTCCATGTAAAGGACACTGATGGTTTAGAGGGGGACACAAGCAGCACCCAGGAGCACTCTTACAATTACTATTCCCTGACAAATTCAGAAGCTCAGATGGTTTCAGAATAGCAGTAGCAATGTGAAAATAGCTATTTACATTGAATATGCCATTGCAGCAGGCAGTTCCTATTGATTGCACTTGGACCTGGGGCTGTCACTGCAGATACTCGACAGCTTCAGCTGCCACACTGCTCTTACTCCTGTGCAGGGCTGATGTAAACGCAACAGACAATTTCCTGTGGACTCCTCTGCATCATGCTTGCTATAATGGACACCTGGATATCGCTGAGGTGCTTGTGAAGGCTGGAGCAGCAGTGAATGCCCCTGCAATAGGTGATGCCACCCCGCTGATGAGAGCCATTGAGGCCTCCAGGCTGGACATGGTCTATTTTTTAATCACTGCAGGTGCTGACATCCAAGCTGCAAACAGCAATGGTAAATAGCAATGTCTCCAAAATAGGCTGTTTCTTTATTAAAAACACCTAGAACACTTTGAGAACTGTTCTGCATTTAGGGTTGCTGTCAGGACTGGGATGAAGGTAATAGGTTCAGTTAGTTTTCTCCAGTGTGGAATCATTACTGTAAAAAGTCAGCTTTCTTGGGTTTTATATATCTAGAAAATGAAGTAACATAATTAATTACATGATTCAGGAGATTGTTGCTCCTCACAAGATACATACAGAGTTATAACTGACTTTAATGAAAACATTCTATCTAGTTGTTATTATTATTATTTGAGGGAAAATTAGATTTCAGTTGTGGCCCAGAGTATAGTCTGCCACCCATTTAGGTGATTTATTTTTAGGCACAGGCAGCCCTGGGTAAAAAACTTCCTTGCAGCTCTACATGTAAATATAACTCCTGAGAAAAAAATACTTAACAGAAAACCAAATCTGAGCTGGTACTGAAGTGTTACCTCCTCACAGCAGATCCCTCATTCAGTGTTATTTCCCCTGTCTCCACAGTAATTTAAACAGTTAACATGCATTGCCTTTTAAGCTCTTGCTCTAACATAGGAAGCAACTCTGCTACACCGTGAGACTTTCCTTGCCAGAATGCCTAGTAGTGAAACCCTGCTTGTAGAAGGGATGTGTATTCCTTATTTCTGATACCAAGTGGAGTTCTGATTCACACAGCAGTTCAGTCTCACAGATACTTTACAGCCAGAGTCTCATAAGAACCAGGACAGATTTTTTCCTTCATTAAGCACTGAAGCTGTTCATTTACACCATGGGGCTTTCCCTTGCCAGCCACAGAGCAAGTACAGGCAGAAGGAGAGGGCTAGCACAGTGCAAGGTTAGGAATGCAGACCAAGTAGCTATCTCCTAGTGCTAAATGCTCTCAGAGATCAAAATGACAACCTGCAGGACCAGTGTATTAAGCTGCGGATGTCAGAACATTAAGAACAAAGCAAGCAATCCAAGAATTCTTGCAATATTGGGTTTCAAGGCTTGTTTCTGCCAGGTCTTATTTCTGCAAGCAGTGCTGATGACTGTTGGTCCTCACACCAATGTCAGGCACGCTGCTGGTATATGGGATGGTTAATAAAATAGTGGCCATATTAAATTCAGTTGATTGTGCTGTCATTATTCAGTTGCAACAATCCAGTGCCAAAGTTAATTTTCATGTTTTACACAGATATTTATTTTTTTAAAATTCAGGAAAGACTGCTCTTGATCTTGCTCAAGTATTTGAAGATGCTACAATAATTGCTCTGCTTGAAAATCAACTGCAAATTTTGGCAGAAGAACAAGAAAAAGAAGAAGCAAAGCCAGCAAAAAGTGGGAAGCCAAAACCAGCAGAGCCACAGAAACCCGTGAAAAAAGAGGTATGAGAGATGGTAACAAAGGACTGATTTGCTAATAGCAGGGAGCTTCTTTCTTTCCTTTCTTTGCCACCCATTTCTCTCTAATGCTGTAACTCAGGCAGCTTTGTCAGAGTATTTTCAGAGGCCAGTACTTGTTCTTGTCAGTATTAGAACTTGTTCATTGTTTGAAATTTGTCCTGCTGGTTATACAAACTTCATGTCTTCCTCAGACGCCCATAAGAATGATGTCCTGTATCACTGACAGGACACAGAAAAAGATTTCCTTTTCTTTTTCCCTGCTCCTGAAGTATATGCTCATCCAGCTCTGTTGTGGTAAACACTGAACAACTGGTAACCATAATTTCTTAAAGGGAGCACCTCTTTTTTCACAAGATAAGAACAATACCCTTCGAACTGGTAAAAAGGTTTTTTTAATCTCCTAGTTGAACTCATTGAAACTTGCTAACTGCCTGTTTTCCGTCTTGTGCCATATCCTTCCTCTCCCACTGTTTACCTGAATCCTGTTTCTCAAGTCCCACACTGATGTTTACTTGTTTCATTTCTGAATGCTTTTCCTGCACCCTCTGCGAGCCTTGAGTACCTCAGCATTGCTCTATTGCCAAGCTGACATCAGCCTCTGTGACCCCATCTCTTATTGTGGATGAGACCTTCCTGATTCACCAGTGGTACTTGTTAGATCCAGGATGCTATTTAGGCAGAAGATGCAATTGTATCTGCATGGCTGGAAGCGTCCTCCAGCTGCCCTGGACAGTGTAATAAATATGTTCCAGTAGCTAAATGCTGGCGTCCACCTTTCACAAAGGTTTTGAATGTCAGGGACAGCACAGGACTTTCAGAGGCAGGAGGATGACAACTGTAGGTGCTTGTTTATTCCTCACCTGGAAGAGGATGGGAGCACCAGTGGTACAAGGTGACTGTCTTGGGAGTCATAAAGAGCAGCTAATGTTTTAGTGCCCAAGGAGGAGAGGTGCCTTTTACCTTTCAAAAGGTTGGCCCGTGCAATTTTTGATTTTGAAAAATCAGCTTTAGAAAAAACAGATTCTGAAGGGATTAAGAAAAATACTCCTCCAGTAAACATTGTAGCAGAGTATCAGAAGAGGCAGGATGCATGCCTTGCTTCTGAACATGATGTATTTGTATAATTGGTACCTTCTTCCCCTTCAGTCTCCAGATGTATCTCAGCCAGCTGAGGAAGAACCTGTTCCTGAAAAGACAAAGCGTTCCTGTAAGGACAGTGCTGCTTATTGGAAGTCTTTGGCAACGAGAGAAAACAAAAATGACATTTCCTTCAGACCCAGAAAAGTATGTACAGCAGCAAAACATGAGTTCAGTTTCATGGTAACTTTAAGGTAGACCTTGCTGGATCAAAACGCAGAACAATCCAGTGAAATTTCCACCATTTAGCTTAGAGATGATGTGACACAGCCCGGAGAGGTTGCCACCAAACAACAGTAAACTAAAGAGTTCATGGATGAATGTTATATAATAACACATATATTTATATAAACCAAATTATTGTGGAAATCGAGCTCTTATCAAGTTTTAAAATAGGAATAAAATGGAGCCACAGTAAGATAAAAATGCAACCACATTTATGATATGTATTTTTATACTCCTGCTTTTAAAATATAGGAGTCAATTTGCATAGCATGAGCACCAATTTCTAACTTGCCCTCTTGATTAGTTATCACACGATGACTTATGTCAGTGACAGTTACTGAATTAGATGTATGACAATACACTAAGTATTTGCTTCCTAGAGTTGGAATAGTGGAAATACAACTTTTCTGTCAGGGTCTTGTTGATACTTGCTTAGAAATAACGGAGACACAGAACAAGATAATCACAGGGAGGTAATTTTTGTAAGGTTTTTTTTCTCCTTAAAAAGGAAAAGAACCACTGCTGGCTGAGCAGTTGTGTTTGGAGTTTGTTTATAATTTCCCTAACTCTGATTTGTGCTAGTTTCTACAATGGTCTCAGAGGACTGAGGCTACATAGCTGATGACTCTATGGCTAATTACTATTTTCCACTCTGAGGATCGTGAAGCTGAGTCTGTAATTTTAAATAATTACCTTAAGATCTTCTTTCCCACATTATCTGTAATTGGAGCCCATGGCATGTTAGATTGGAAATGACAAGAGAATGCTCTGTTCATACACACACAAATCGTTGACCTACCTTCTGCTGGGAGGCCACACTGCTCCTTTTCTGTCTCGTAGTGGAAAGGACTGCTACAACATGGCAGAACTGTTTGGCTAACAGTATCTTCTTAATGCTTCTGTTGCAAAAGTCACATCCAAATTAACTACAAATACCTTTATTTTGTAGATATGGAGCCCTGATGCCACAGCAATAGAGCTTGCAAAAAAACAAGAATTACTCCATGAACGTGCTACTCTTTATGGTCACTTGGAAGATTTTACAACCCTCTTCAACAGAAAATTTAAGAATTAAGCACAGCATCTGGAAGAAGCTACTTCAGCACTTACTTTGAGGAGACACAGATGTAAAAGGCTACTCCTTTGCAAGGCAGGAATCGTGCAGTGCTCAGTAAATACACCTCAGTTACGATAAAAGAAAATCATATCAAGTTTTTCCTCTATAGATTATATTGCTTACACGTGATCTTTTCTTGAGGGCTTAGTCTGGAAAAAGGTCGATCCTCTTGTGATTCTAAGTCTTGGAGCTGGCTCAGTATACTTCATGGAATAGCCACTGTTGTGACACACACATGTCCCTTGTAAAGGTCTGTTCATAAGGCTTTCTTTACCCCAACACAAAACTTCTTCCTGGAAGATACATTAGCCTTCTACTCTAAATATATCAATATGAAGAGAGCATTCAGTAATTGGCTAAGACAGCAGCATTCTGAGTTGTCTGTAGAGGCAACAGAGAGTTCAGAATTTATAACCAGGACTTTCACTGCCTAGTGTACTTCTTTCATGTTCTCCCATTCATTTGCAAGAGTGCATGTGAGACCTGAAACCGCTTCCACCCCAACAGGCACATACTGTTTTCCTTCTGATTTCTTGAAAGGATAATAATCTCTATATAATAATCTATAATCCCTTTGCCATGTCTCCCACAGACCCTTGTTATCTCTCAGATGAAGGAGGGTCTCTCATAGAGGGTGATGATGGAGACCTGCTCTGCAGAGTTCCAGGCCACTGAGATCACTGAGTCCAACCTTTGACCACTGTGCCAAACAGACCATGGCACTGAGTGCCACATCCAGTCTTTTCTTAAACACATCCAGGGCTGGTGACTCCACTAGCTCCCTGGGCAGCCCATTCCAATGTTAACAACCCTTTCCATGAAGAAATTCCTCCCAGTGTCCAACCTGAATATGTATCTCTTCATCCTCCAGAAAGCTTTTCCTAAGCTCTTCCAGTTTGCCAGAGCGGGTTATTAACCAACACTGTTCTGGGGCATCCTAAATTGATCTCACATTCATTGTTCCAAATTTTTTGCTTCTGGCTTCTTTCTAAGAGATTTATCTTGCTCCATCACCTCCTGAAGGGCCAGTTGCAGCAACTGATTCATTTCCCATTCCCTCTGAATGACTGCTGGTTCAGCAGCTCCCTGTGAGCATTCCTGAGAGCTGCAAAGCTTTCACCAAAAATGACCCTCTGAGGGTTGTCCTGACTTTTTTCCTGGAGAAAAACGTTTCTAACAGGTCTGGACCACACCAATCACACCACCACAGCCAAGGGATCCTGTCTGTGATGCCAGTTTAACATTATGACCCACCTCTGAGGCTGGGTAACTGAGGTTCTTGTTAATAGATCCTTCGGGGTGAATCAGAGTGAAACAACACTGAATGACCAGTGTGTCATTTTTATCTGTCAGCAGAAAACTTCATAACAAAAATGGTAGTGCTTCAGATAAGTCATAGAAAACAGTGTGGGCAAGGAGCCCATGAACAATTGTAAATGAAACTGCATCTCTGAAAGAAGGAGAAGCAAAGGGGCAATTTGCTGAACAGTAACCATCAAAATAAAATCAAGCAGCAGTCAGAAATTATACTGTAAGGTAAAAGTGTGTTTCTGGCAGAGTTCTGTCATGGAGATTACCTAGGACAGTTCACAGCCTTCACATGTCAAACAAGGCTTTTCCTGGTTCTTAGTATAAGCTTGAGCAGCACACCATTCCTGGTGGGATACTCCAATACCTGTGTCAGGAAGGGATCATCAGAACCTTCCAGGAACCTCCTGGACTGTCTGTACTTTGCTGTGTTGCCTCTCCAGCAGCTGTCGGGGTAGTCAAAGTCCCTCACAAGAGGGGAGAACCAGGACCTGTGATATTGAGGCTGCTTTGAGCGTCCTGCATTGTGGCATCACAGTGGTGTTGGAATTAGGAGGCCTGTTCAGGACACCCACCTCGGTACCTAATGGGATGTGGAAATAGGAAAAGCTGCTTGGCCTGCAGGAGGCAGAGCTACCCACAGCTTTCCTCACCATTAGGCTACCCTGGCACAGTGTGACACAGAGAGCAGCACTGCGGGCACACAGCCCCTCAGCCAGGGACAGTACTTGAGCGAGTGACATCCCAGCTGCCCCTGGCCCAGCAGGCCAAGGACAAGGGCCAGCGGGGCATCCCGAGGCTGTGGAGTGCAGCTGGGATGCTGGCAGGAGGCTTGGCAGGTCAGGGAATGGCATGTCAGGTGCCCCAGACTTGGTGAGGCAGAGGCAGACAGGTCAGCATGTTCTCCCCGTCCCTGCCCACCCCGTGGGCCTGGGGACATGGGGACAGCGGGCTCATATGGGGCCGTCCTCACAGGGCAGGTGGCAGCTGTCAACATCAGCTACCACGATGGCTGACGCCGAGCAGCTCAGAAAGGCCAAGCTGCGTGTGGAGAAGGCCATTAAGGTGAGGGGTCTGATTTCATACTGCCCCGAAATGCCACGCACTAGCATTTTTGCACCTGTGGCTCAGGAGAGCTGAGCCCGAGGACCAGGGTGGGGCAGGCTGAGCTCGCTGCTCTCTCTGCAGGAGAAGAAGATCTTCGCCGTGCAGGGCCCTTATCCCGTCATCCGCCACCTGCTGCGGGCCCGGGGCTGGGTGGAGAGGAAGCTCCCCCGCAATGGCAAACAGCTGAAGCAGCAGCCTGGCAACCAAAAGAAACGGCAGGTGGAGAAAAGGGCAAGTGGTGGTGGTGGTGAGCTGGGGGAGGCAGTGCTGAACCCCCGTGGTGCAGCACAGCCTTCCCTGGGCACCACAGAGCCCCTGCACCATCCACAGACACACAATAAGAAGAACAAGGGGGAAGGGGAAGATGAAGACAAGAGGGAAGACAAAAAGCAGTGCAGTGAGGATGCTGATGACATCCATGACCTCATGGTTAGCTGAGAGGGCTAGAGCTGAGCTCTGCCACAGCTCTCCATGCCCTTCCCCTGGGACAGGATGGGGGCTCCCTGTCTAACCCTGGCCCACTACCCCCTGCAGTCCTTCCTGGTGCAGGACCAGGTGCCCAACTTCCTCTGGACCATCCGCCTTAACACTGTTGACCAGGAGCTGCTGCAGAGGATTGAGGTGGTGAACCGCTATCCCCGGCTGCAGGCGCTTTGCACCAAGGTGGGAGCACAGAGGCCTCAGGGAGAGGGGCACAAGGCGGGGGGGCTGTCCAGCAGGGGCTGACAAGCTTCTCTAAACAGGAGGGGCTGTGCCAAAGCCTGCAAAACTTGTCCTGGTTTGATCAAGTTGACCTCAACACCTTTTTCCCCCGGTGCTACCGGCTGGGGAACATGGAGGAGCAGGAAGCCTTCATCGGTGAGCCTGGGGCTGTTGCCCTTCTGTCACTCCTCAGTGCTCCAGTCTTCCCATGTCCTGTGCAGGACTGGCTAGGGATGATGCCTCCCTCTTGCAGAGGATTTCCGCCTGACAGCAGCTCGCAACCTGCTCAAACTGGCCCTGGAGAAGGTTGGGGACGGGCCGGTGGGGACAGAGCAGCCTCCAAAATCCAACAATGTGCCAGGTGAGTGCACGGACCTGGGTTGCGTGGAGGCGGGGGTGAAACACGGAGTTCAGGGTTAGGGGCGTGTCTGAGGGTTGAGCTTGGAAGCTGAGTCTGTGCTCATGGCTGTGGCTTGGGATCTGTTACTCCCTCCCCTGCCGTAGCTCCAAAGGCACCCGTCCAAAAGGGAGGCTCATTGCTTTGGCCCCAACGCTGGCATAGGAGTCACGTCTCTCACCCCATGCCATCCACAGCACGGCTAGGCTCCTCCCTGTACCCCCACCTGGTGAAGAACGCTCTGGAGGTCTGTGAGCAGCACCTGGGCGTCCTGGGGCACCAGGACATCGACAGGGACACCCCGTCGCCCTGTCGGACATGCATCGCCTGGGACCGCTTCCTGCAGGAATACTACCATGTGGCACAGTGAGTGCTGAGCGGGACGGGGGCAGGGGGAAACGGTGGCGGGGCCGATGATGAGGCCCCCTTGTCCCCCCACAGTGAGGGGGCCGGGCTGATGCTGACCGAGGAGCAGCGGGAGCAGTGCCAGGACCTGCTTCAGCGCCTGGGGCGGCAGCTGCCGCAGCTTGGCATAGAGGGCAACCTCAACGTCTGGATCCTCAAGCCCAGTGCCAAATCCCGCGGCAGGGGTGAGGCAGGGGGAAGCATGGGGCGCACACATCCCCGCGGAGAAGGGATCTCAGCATCCTTGTGTTGTCCAGGCATCGTCTGCACGACGCGGCTGGAGGAGGTGTTGGAGCTGTCGCGGAGCTGCACGGCCCCGTCGGCGGGGGTGTCTGAGTGGGTGGTGCAGAAGTACGTGGAGCAGCCGCTGACCATCTTCGACACCAAATTCGACATCCGGCAATGGTTCGTGGTGACTGACTGGAAGCCACTGACTGTCTGGTTCTACCGAGACTGCTACCTGCGCTTCTGCTCCCAGCCCTTCTCCCTGCGCCGCCTGGAGCCGTGAGTACCCCCCGCTCCCCACCCCCGGCTCGCACCGCCCAGCCCCGCGGCACCCCCTGACGCAGCCCGCTCTCCCTGCCCCAGCGCCAGGCACCTCTGCAACGTCTCCATCCAGAAGCGGTACAAAACATCACAGCCGGACCCCCGCGTGCCCTCCGGCAAGATCTGGTGCAACAAGCAGTTCCAGGCATACCTGGCGCGGCTGGGGCGGGCGGATGCTTGGCACGAGGGGATGGTGCCTGGCATGAAGGCGGCGATCCTGAACGCCCTGCGCTGCGCCCAGGACCAGGTGNATGTGGCACAGTGAGTGCTGAGCGGGACGGGGGCAGGGGGAAACGGTGGCGGGGCCGATGATGAGGCCCCCTTGTCCCCCCACAGTGAGGGGGCCGGGCTGATGCTGACCGAGGAGCAGCGGGAGCAGTGCCAGGACCTGCTTCAGCGCCTGGGGCGGCAGCTGCCGCAGCTTGGCATAGAGGGCAACCTCAACGTCTGGATCCTCAAGCCCAGTGCCAAATCCCGCGGCAGGGGTGAGGCAGGGGGAAGCATGGGGCGCACACATCCCCGCGGAGAAGGGATCTCAGCATCCTTGTGTTGTCCAGGCATCGTCTGCACGACGCGGCTGGAGGAGGTGTTGGAGCTGTCGCGGAGCTGCACGGCCCCGTCGGCGGGGGTGTCTGAGTGGGTGGTGCAGAAGTACGTGGAGCAGCCGCTGACCATCTTCGACACCAAATTCGACATCCGGCAATGGTTCGTGGTGACTGACTGGAAGCCACTGACNCGCCCTGCGCTGCGCCCAGGACCAGGTGGGCTCCCGCAAGGGCCGCTTTGAGCTCTTTGGGGCTGACTTCCTCATTGCGGAGGACTGCCAGCCCTGGCTGCTGGAGATCAACTCCTGCCCCANATCCAGAAGCGGTACAAAACATCACAGCCGGACCCCCGCGTGCCCTCCGGCAAGATCTGGTGCAACAAGCAGTTCCAGGCATACCTGGCGCGGCTGGGGCGGGCGGATGCTTGGCACGAGGTGATGGTGCCTGGCATGAAGGCGGCGATCCTGAACGCCCTGCGCTGCGCCCAGGACCAGGTGGGCTCCCGCAAGGGCCGCTTTGAGCTCTTTGGGGCTGACTTCCTCATTGCGGAGGACTGCCAGCCCTGGCTGCTGGAGATCAACTCCTGCCCCACCATGAGCCCTTCCTCGGCGGTGACCCGCCGGCTCTGCGCCAATGTCCAGCGGGACACGCTGCGCCTCGTGCTCGACCGCAAGGACGATCCCAACTGTACCATTGGTGCCTTTGAGCTCCTCTACAAGGAGGTAGGGTGGGGGCAGGGGGCAGCCACACCCCAGGCACCCCGAGCCCCCACTCCCGCTTGTGTCTCCCTGCAGGCAGCTGTGCCCACATGTCTGCATGTGGGCCTGAAGCTGATGGTCGAAGGCTGTTCCCTGAAGAAGCCCCGGCCGGCTCGATCCCAGGACAAACCCCCCGCCGCTGTAGCCAGTGCTCCCCAGCTCCCCGCATCCTCAGGGGACAGAGTGGCACTGGAAAAGCTGTCTTCTCTGGGGCCAGGGAGCAGCTGCTGCCCGCCCAGGTCTGCCCCTCCAGCACTGCCACAGCCTCCGGACTGCTCTCCTGGAAGCCAGGAGCTGCCATGGTTTCTTCATCTTGGGCAGCCCGAAGAAGCTCAGCACCTGTTCAGTAGCTGTCCCATGAATAGAGTGCATGGATCACCGACCCAGGGAGGCCCCAGGAGCCCCTGGCGACCCCCAGGCTACTCTGCTGGAGACCAGGAGCTACCATGGCTCCTTCACCTGGTGGTCGGGCAGCCCGAGGAAGCTCAGTCCCAGGAAGCTCAACCCCAGGCAGCTTTGCCGCTGATCACTAGCTGCCCTCTGGATAGGGGGCCTGTACCACTGCCGCAGGGACCCGCCAGGAGTCCCTGGCGATCTCCGGGCAGTTCTGACGGGAGCCAGGACCTGCCATGGCTCCTTCACCTGGTTGGCCAACCCGAGGATGCTCAGCTGCAGGAAGCTCACACCCAGGAAGCTCAGCCCAAGGCAACTCCGCCCTCGATCACTAGCCGTCCGCTGAATAAGTTGCCCCCGCTCCAGGGAGCGCGCAGGAGTCCCTGGCGACCCCCGAGCTCTTCTGCCGGGAGCCAGGGATTGCCACAGCTCAGTCAGCCGGGTGGGCAGCCCCAGGCTGCTTGGTCCTACGCAGTTCTGCCTCCGATCAGTGCCTCTTCCCCCGTGAGGGGACCTGTGCCACAATCCCGCGGAGCCCCCAGCAGCCCCTGGCGACTCCCGGGCTGTGCACCGGCTCCTGCAGGATGTCCTGCCAGGTCAGCGCGCCTGCCTGCACTGTAGCAGAGCACCGGGACCCCGGCCTCTGCCTGGGACTGAAGAAGCCCATGTCAGCTCCCAAGAGGATGCAGAAGACCTGGGACATGTGAACGAGACCCCATTGCTGCGCCGCGGTACCCACCTCAACCTGCACGCCTGCTTTAATAGACTTTCGTGAGAAGGAGCCTGGCTTGGACCTTCTGTGTGTGGGAGATGTGGACACAGCTGGAGATGAGGCTGCAGGCAGGCACTGCCGGGGCAGCTCCTCTGCTGGGATACAAACAGAGGAGGCAGGAAAAGCTGCCTCCACTCCTGCCTGCCTGCGGTTGCCCCTGCCAGACAGAGCTGTGGCAGTGGTGACACTGCTGCACCCCAGCACTGGGAACCAGTCAGGCACAGGGCACTGGCAGTGCTGGTGCCCCCTGCAATGCCAGGGGGATGGCAGGAGGAATCCCATCCTGTGTGTGTCCACCAAGAAAAGAAGTGGGTTTTTGAGCCTGGCAGCAGGTGGGGATTAATGGGCTGGCAGAGGGTGTCCACAGGGGTCCCCTGTAGGCAGTAGGGCTCCTGGGGCTACTCGGTTGTGCAGGAAAGGAAATTGGGGTGGGGGGGGAGAGAGTGCAAAGGGGGCCCTGGAGCAGCACCAGCTCCTGCAGGTTCCTTTTATGACAAGGTAACCGACCTTGTTACAGAATCACAGAACGGGTCAGCTTGGAAGGGACCACAGTGGGTCATCTGGTCCCACCTCCCTGCTCAAGCAGGATCATCCCAGAGCACATAGCACAGGATTGTGTCCAGACGGTTCTTGAATATCTCCAGAGAGGGACACTCCGTAGTCTCTGTGGGGGATCTGTTCCAGTGTGTGGAGTGAGTTCTTCCTCACAGGTGGAACTAGCACTGCCAGGGCAGCTCTTCTGCTGGCAGAGAGCACACAGGATCCCACGGCTCCCTAGTGCTTGTGCCCTCCAGGCACCAGGCATGTCCCTGCTCCTGTTGCCCGAGGATGGCTGGGCCAGGCTCCCCCTGCCCCTCACTGGCCTGGGCAGATGTGACCGGTGCATGATACATCAGCTGCAGAAAAAGACTCTGGTGTTTCTGGCAGAGCTCTGACACAGAGCTTAGCTGGGAGAGTTCTCTGCTGTTCGAGCCAGTTCCTCAGGCCTCTTCTCTGCAAGAACCACAAAGTTCTCACTGGGGAACTCTTGCTGCATTAAGGTACAGACCATTTTCTGCTGGCTGCGTTCATCAGGGCCACTGTGAGCAGGTGGAAGAGAACCCAGAGGTAAAGAGAAAAAGCAAACCTGGCCAGCAGCAGGGGCCATCTCCTGCATCAGTTTGGATCATGTACCCATAGGCTTGTTGGTGAGTAGCCCCTGAAAAAGTTGTTTGGCAGAGCAAGTGCTGAGGGGGCACCATCTTTTGCTCCCATAGGAAATCCTTATGGGCATCATCCTTGTGCCTTCTCATCCCAGCCAGAACAGGCTGCAGACTCTCCCAGTCTTCACATGTTGTTCCACAAAAAGAAAGGGACAAGAGCTGACTTTAATGGTGTTTTGATGTCTACCACTCAATCTGAAAATCCAGCGTTCAGAAAACTTTTTTGCATGACTGGTCAACTCATTCAGGTGCCAGTGGCCCAGAGGCAGAAGTCAGAGCAAACAGAGGGGCTTGGCTCCAGTCAGGAGGAATCTTCCAAGACTGTCCTCGAGGGTGGCCATGAGGATGCATTTAGAGACTCCCCCTTGTACATCAGAAGTGGGGTAGGAGAGTCTCTTGCATGAAGCAATGACAGCAGCATAGGAAGATTTTAGGGATCTGAGAGCAGGTGTCACAAGGACAGTCAAAGGATGAAGCTCCAGAACTTAAAATGATGTCAGCAGAAAGAAGGGTATTGAACAAAGAGCTGGCAGCAAGCTGTGAGAGAGGGAAAGAGACTGCTAATGGACTGGTTATGGAAAAGCTGAGTGATCATTTGGTGGATGGTTTTAAAGGGGGGCAAGGAATAGTCCGAGTGAGAGAGACCTTGGAAAGAGAGAGGAAAGCTCTGCTCTCCCAAGTGAGAGATCCTTCGGGGAAGCTGAATCAGTTGTGTGTCAGAAAATGTACCAAGAACAAGGAAATTTGCAGGTAGGAGTTCAAGCAGATTACTACTGTGACTCAGTCTCTTGAGATGGGTAACACAAGCAAAAACTAAATCAGAGGGGGAAACCAGTGCAGAAAAGTTAAGCAGACAGAGAGCAGCAACAAAAAAAGGAAAGGAAAGATGAGCTCTGCACATGTACACAGGTAACCTAAGGCCAGAGGAGTTGTATGCTAGTGCTGGTTCACAATCAGGCTGTCATCTAACCTTAGTCACACTTTGTGATTTGCCTTTGAAGTTCAAACACTTGTGAAGCCTTCAAGGATTGTTTCAAACTAACACAAGAATCTCGGGCTGGCTGGTGCTTCCACCTCAGAGTGCTTCATGTCCTGCTGGATTCATGCACACTCCTAATTCCCTATTTCATCTGTGCTCCCACCCAGGCAGCCCTCCCATATCTACCTGAAATGCAAACATGCACAGTGATTCCTTTTGTGCAGTTCCTTGTTCCCAAGACTTCCCTAAGCCTCCCTGGAGTTTCCCCAGCTTGCCTCTACTATGGCTGTTCAAGAAGGAAGATGTGATCACAGTGACCTTGTGCTAAGCGAGCAGGACATCAAATCGTCATTTTGATAGCACAAAATAACACACATGATAAAAATTCCTCTCACCTCTGTCCTTGGGTTAATCTTACAGGTGTCCCACATCCAGTGCATGTATTTTTCCCAATTTATCATATATTTCACTAAATATGTATTTATGACTGAAATACAAGAACCTGCTTTTCCCTCCCCATTTTAAACACATTTGACATTCAGCTGGGTTTCTCTGAATGGCAACTTGCAACACAAATATTGTTCTAGTCCCAGTAATCTGTGCCCATATGCTAATGCAGAACAGACAAAAATTCCACAAAGTGGAATTCTTGGGCTGCTGTAAGTACAGTGGAGCTAATAAATACATTTACATCTTAGGATCTTTGAATGGCTCCTGAATAACCCAGCTTTATCAATTGTTTGAGACTGAATCCCAGGAAATTTAGTTTAGCATTACTACTGCCACAAATCTCTTGCCATAGCTCCAAGGAACATCTCATTTATAATAACAAATCAGGGAAGAGTTTCAGCCAGAGGAATTATATTGATTTTAAAGGACTGGAGGAAGAATGATTTCCCATTCCATAAGTAAGGGCTTCACTTCCTACCCCCAAAATGAGCTTGACTGCGGCAAGGCTAAATCATGGTGTGGTGGCATTATAAGCCCTGGAGACCACCTGGAAGAAAGCAGGGGAGGGGGAAAAAAGTAAAATTAAGTAGCCGAGTATTTGCTGAGTGTGATCTTACAGAAGGATGGGGTGAGTAAATCCTCTCCTACTAGCAGCAATGCCTCTACAACCCAACAACTCTTCTCCTGTGGCACAGGGATTGCAGGGATATCAAATACTGGGGAGCTGCTACAACTGCTACAGCCTGTGACATGCTGCTTAGAGGAAAAACAGAGCCCAGAGACCCCCAAAGGCAGGAGAGCTGTAGAAACACAGAAAGCAATCTATAAAAACAGGAATCTGTTAGTTTTGGGCAATGCCACTCCCACCTGGTGACTAAAGATGCCAGAAGAAGCCTGGCACATCACAGGGAATTGCTGTTGAGCTGTGCAACCACTACACAGGAACAACAGAAACATTCACATGAGCAAGAAGTAGCTTCAAATTGCCTAATAATTCTGGATGCCTGTCAGCAGTTGTTATCTGATGGGCCAGAGTGAGCTGGCATCTTCTACGGAGGAAAAAAAAGAAATCAAATATAACCATTACTTAAAAGAAATAGATAAAGAGTCATTTCATCATGCCTTTCATCCCCTTGTGCCTTTTAGCCCCCCCTTCACAATTCCTGATTCCTCCTGGGAGCACTCCCCTCTCAGCTTGCTGGGGCTGCTTGGCCCTGTTCTTCCCACAGCATTTTCCCCGTCCCTGCCAAGGGGGTTACACTGGTAAAGGTGCAGGGTCCCCTCCCAGCTGGCTGGGCTTCAGCTGCCTGTGAATCGCCAAGAGCTGGGGGCATCCCCTCCCAGCCCGAACATTCAGTGCTTTCTCCTTGTCACTGTGTGACTCTGAAAGCTTTAAAGCTTTCCGGGGTGAACAGATTTTAATTTATCAGTAAACAAGGAATATCCCCCTTCTGACAGTCAAACCTCTGTGTACTGACAGGCGCCATCCGCATTTGAAACACTGATTTGCATCTCTTTGTAAATGAGTTTGCTGAGGCCAGGCTTGTGCAGTGTGCTTTCAGTGTGGGAGGAAGCTTTACCTGAATATAAAAGTATTCAGGGAAAATGAATTTCAGAGATGCATGTTGCTCTGCTTACAGAAACCAATTTTAACATGACCCTGCTGCAGTCACAGCAAGATCTGAAAAATGCTGAAATATGGTCCTTTTAAATAAAATTTTCATGGGGTATGTAATCAAAACTTTTAAACTGACCATTTTCTGTCAGGCTCAAGATAGGGTTATAAATAAAAGAACCAAAACCAAACCCAAAAAGAGAGAAAAGAAAAGAAACTTCATCCTTAATATCTCTGTTCTAACAGACTTTTGAGACTTACCATCAATAGTTTTCACTAAAATGAATAACAGCAAATCTGTGGGCTTTGGGCAGTTCTGTTTCCCTGACTCTATTTGCATGGTTACCCTGTCAGGGAAGACAAACAATTGCTCATGACAGGTCTGACCCATCACCACCAAACGCCTCAGCTGCAAGGCTGAATGTTAACTACTGCCTGTTTACAGGGAATGCTTGCAGCAGTCTCAGGGGCTTGGAGAGGTTGGATCACTCCAGACGGTGACAGAGCCCTCGGCAGAAGGAGTGGGTTTGGTGGAAATCCCCACTGATGAGCTCTTTTTGCTTTGGTCCTGGTGCTGACTGGGGAGCTTTGGGGTGCCATTGCACATGTGCTGGGAGCAGGGTAAAGCAAGATCCTTGCTAGACTCCTAGATTTAAAATCCTGCCTGAACCTTCAGAAGAGTTTTCGGAGATGTCATTAACGCCATTCAACCCCACACACCTCCCAGTTCAGTTATCTCATGCTCTGTACCTTGGGGCCTGGCTTGGTACCATGTGAAACACACCTGAGAGACTTTCCACAGCCCTATCTTTAGTTTATCTTCAGCCACTGATATTTTCAGTCTGAAACTCGACTGCAGCAAGGAACTGTGGTAAAGAGGGTCCTGAGTGCAGTTCTGGTATGGAGCTCCTGATCCAACGCCTGCTTGGGAATCTTGTGTTAAAAAGGCACCAGAAAAAAAAACTATGCAGGTCAAGCTTTAGTACCACATCTCATCACCTGCCTCTCCTTCATGCTTTGAAGGGCTGCCCATTCCCTCCCTGCACCTCCCTTCCTCCTAATCAGGAGCACTGCAAAGGCCTCCTAAAAGTGTGGAAGATGGAGAAGGAAGGATGGCACCCTGGCAAACACCATCATGGCACAGCAGTGCAAAAAGATCATTCTTCTTTCTTTAACAGCAAAAAAATGCCTTGTAATTCCAAAAGACTTACACTACAGCAGCTGAGACATCAGTACTGTTTCACTGTGTTCTCTGCCCAGGGTCCGGACAACATTCAGAAATTTGCCTGGAAGCAACAAACTAAGTCAAAAAAATTGCAGCACAAGTGAAAGGCACAATTGAAAGTCACATCCAAACAGGCAAGACACAGTGCCAAAGCAGTCAGCAGCCTGGGGGATATTTTAGGCTATTTAATCCTTCAAATATATGCCAAATATCTACCTGCAAGTCTTCAGCAGGCAGCTTTGCTTCAGTGAGGGGTTCATTCTGAGGAAAAGCAAATGTTGGCGCCTTCCTTCCACTGGAGCTTCTAATAACATCAAGTTAAATAATTATTTAATACTAATAATTGCAATACAATGCAAATAATTGGCTCCCTAACAAGCCTGTTTTGGGGAGGCTGGAACAGCAAGTAGCTCCCCCATCCACAAAGCTGAATGACTTGGTGAGGAAATCCCCTGTGTTTGAGGTCTGCTCCTGGGGGCTGGGGGCACGGTGGTGGCAATGGAGGGAAAGAGGCAGTTTGCCCACATGCCACAAATAAAAGTCACTGTCAGGGAACAGATCCCTCCACAAGGCTTTTGCCTTGGCTGAGCAAGAGGGACCCAGCATTTTGCACGCTCTATTTTCTTCCCAGCCCAGAGCAGGACTTGGGGCACAGATGTCAATCTGAGCTGCTTTTTGCCTTCCTTGCAAATATATATCTGCTACATTTTCCTTGTGCCAGGCAGCTGACAGGGGAGAGGTCCTGGGGCAGAGCACAGACCAGAAGGACAGAACTCTGCATTCCTCCAGTGCAGCAGCGGTGCAGGGCCGAGCCCTCGGCACTTGCCGGCTGGCGAGGAGCCGGGGAACGCGCACCCACGTCTGCCCCCACCCACCACCCGCAGGCTGCTCGCGCGAATGGAGAGGAGGAAGATTTTTCTCCGCGCTTCTGGCCACTGCTGCAGGATTTTCGCAGCAATGTTTTCTTCCGATCTCTGCTGCCCTCTGGTGATGCGCAGCTGAGGCAGAGAGGAGAGACCTTCTGAGGAGCCAAACCCTCAGGTTTTGCAGTAAAATCTCTCTCTCACCCTCATTAAAACCCCAGCATAGGCATAGCTGGTTTGATTCTTCTTTGTCCCCAACACAAACCCTAAAGTCACTCGGTGAAGGGTTTCTTGTCTAATAGCACCACGGGGAATTCACTGAGAAGTTAATTCATCCTTGTTGCCTCACATCAGGTGAAATACTGGTTTAATCTATTTACAGACTTCAGTATTAATTTTAAAAAAAAAAAAAAAAGGTAGGATGAGGTCTAAAGACACTTGAATTTCTCTCTGCATCAGGAGTCATTCTGACAAACTTAGCCCTGCCCCATCCACTGCTGCTTACAGCCCCACATTCAGATCAGGCATCTATTTCCCATTAGCAATTTAGGGAAGGGGCTACCTCTCAGAGGGTCTTGCCCAGACCCTATGCAGGGTTGTGGGGAAAAACCCATGGGAGGATATTCTCTAATCCCTGCCTGATGTGCTTTCCAAATAAGTTGAGACAAAAGCTGCCTTTCTTATAGAGATAAAGCTGTGACAAGTGAGCAGGGATGGACTCAGACTGCTGCATATTCCAACAGGCTTCATTTTCTCCCGAGCTCCGCTGTTCCCATCACCTGCTGCAAAACAGATCTTTAAACCACGCACAGACTGCTCTGCCTCTCCTGCGTGTGCTGAGACCAGTTGAGAGGAGAGAAGAAAAAAACCATTAGGCAGGCTCCTGGCTGAAGAGGCAGACCTGCTTCCAGCCTGCTCCTCTGCTGCATCTCGGCATCCTCCTGGGACAATCTCCATGGCTCAGCGCTGCTCCACAGGGCCCAGAGGGAAATGCTTCCCTAAAACACCCACCAGAGAGATGAAAATTGCCAGCAGGCTATTCCTATGCCACTTCACTTGGTCACGGTAGGGAGGCAATGCAGCCCTGCAGATAACACACCGACCCAGAAATCCAGACCCTTGTTTCTCTGCTGCATCTCTAGGAATGATCGCTCCATTCCTCGATGCTTGAATTTCCGCCTCTGCGAAGCGAGGGCATCATTTCCACTGTAAAGCAGCGTGAGAGCTGTTGGTAACAAGATTTATGATTACTGAGGAGTTATTTAGTACAGCTTTTAGATCCTGCTCCATTGATTTTGCTTCGCAGACTCCATGGCTCCTGCCGCTATTACCAGTTAACTCACGCCAGCCCTCCGGTACCTTCTGGCCGTGGTGTTTCTGGAGGAGGATCCTGGCACTCAGAGCTGCTCAGAGAGAGGAGCATCAGCCATGATCACCAGGGGATTTACAGTCTAAAGTAGATCTTGAATATAACCTTGTTTCCCTTGGAACGGGTGCTTGCAACAAGCATAAACCACAACCACCAGTGTCATATATAACTCATGCAATACTTAAGAGGGTGAAAAGCCCTGTGAAAAGTAAGAGGTGAATGTAGCTCCTAAAGCAGGTTATTTCTCATCAGTCCTGTTGCTTCTATGACTTGTGGCCAGTTCAATATCCCTTGTAAGCTCTGCTGCCCTGTGCTGTCTTGCTCGGCAGTCCCAGGGAAGTGATGGGTTGTGCAGTGGAGGGTTTCTCCAAGCTACTGCATATTTTGACCCTTAATGAGTCCTTTTAAACAACTGTGTTGCAGGGAAAAGAGAGGTGCCTTGTCCAGGTTATGGTGTTTGGGTTTAGGTGAGGAGGTGGGTTAATAGCAGGTAAATGCACCTTCTGCCTCCAAGACTGTTCCAGGTTACATAATTTGGATATCAACAAGCAATTTTCCCCTTCAGTAAAACCTATACCATTTGGCTTAGTGGGATTAACAACTAATAAGTTAAAAAAAAAATTAAAAAGCAAGCCAGTGTGCCAGAAGCAGACTTCCTGAACATCATTTGTGTGTGGATGTGTCTGAGCACATGAGGGACAAGGGCCTGAGTCACTGCAGGGGGAGGTCTCAGGAAGCCCATGTCAACACCAAATCATTCAGCAGCACTTGTGCTTTGTTTATGCAGTTGTCATTTGGCTAAAGTCACAAAACCAAGCCTCCCTTCAGGAAGCTGAGCTGCCAGTTTGTGGTTCAGTATGAAACAGCACAAACTCAGGGCCAGCGCTGCCTGTGCTTTGCCTCCCTGGTCCCCCATATCTGAATTAAACTGGGTAGGTTGGGAGGCAATGCTGCAGGATTCTCCATTTCCCCATGCTAGCAGAGACAGCAAGCCACCCCTAAACTCATCATCCTACCCTACAGTTGCTTTTAAACTGAAATCAAAACCCAAATAGGAGGTCAGTACTCCACTTCTAGATCCAAAAGCCAGGCTTCCATTCAAATACTTTTGTTTCACCCCAAATCCCATTCAAAAAGCCGTGCTGGACAGATGGTGTCTGCAGAAAGAAGACATGAAAATGCCTTTACCATGAGGGGAGTTTGTGGACATTGGAGCCTCTCTACAGCACCACTGGGCCCTTTGCTGTTCAGAATGCAAATAATCATCACTGAACTGCACTGACAGATTTGGATTTTCATTTACTTGGGGAGAATGGTCAGTTCTTAAGAAGGTAATTAAAGGTCCTCTTTAATAAGCCAGCACAAGACATTTTATGTCTCCCGGCTAGTGCCCAATGTAACTGGAGTTCATATAAACACACTGACAAAGAAACATCCATTTTATCTAGTGTTTATTGACCAGCTTTTAAAAGCAGTAGCCTGCTGCAGGAATCCTCCTGAGAACTCCCTGCTGCTGTGCTGCTGGGGGCTGGCTCCACATTTTGGCTCGCTCCGCTCTGCCGGCATTCAGAGAGCTCCTTCACAGCCTCCCCTCTCTCCAGTGAGAGATGAGAGCTTCTCCAGCTTTCCACCTTCCGCGTCCATCCCTTACTGCGACAGAGGCTCAGTGTGAGCCTGCCTGGAAACACACAGAAAGGCTCGGCTTATCGCTGCTGAAACACAGTGCTCTGCGCTCCTCGTTTGGGTGCTGTGCTAATTAATATATCAGAGGGGGCTGCCGGGAGCACACGCTGATTAACTGCGAGCCCGGCAGAGAGGGGCTGGGGGGAAGTGCGATGCTGGAGCTGGTTTCTTTATTTAACTCCAGATCTTTTTGCCTCCCTACAGCAGCAGCTTTCTGCCTGCACTTCTCTAATGCTCTCTGTCACAGCCCCAGGCATCACAACAACTTTGATTTCTTAAAGACAGACACAAACTATATTTGTACTGAATTATTTTTACCCATAGATATCACAGATGTGAAGACAGTACAAGAAGTGAGAGTGTCTTTACAAAACCAACCCGCCACGTTCAGCCCCAGCATTTCAAGATGCTTATGAATAATCTGGAGATTTCAGGTCAACCAAAAGGCTGTTAAATTATATCCAAGAGGATCTCTTTCTGAATTTTTAGTGTAGCTGGATGGCAAAAGCACAGTGGCCTCTCTCCTGCTGTCATTTTTGCTGGAAAACAGTCTCTTGGTTTCTGCTACCTGCTGTCATCCTTCTTTTGGCTTTGCTTTATCCCTCATGCCCTCTGCCTCATCACAACAACTGAAATCTATTTGGCCTGCCTTGTTTCACCTCTTTTCTGCATCTCTCCCAGGCTGCACCTCATCCTGGCTTCCCCTTCCCCGAACAGGCACCGTGCTGGTTTTCTCCTCCACTCTACGTGGTGTTTCCGCTACATCACTTCCAGCTCCGTATGCTTTTCCCTCTTGCATCTGCCTCTTCCTCCCATGGCTATCTTCTTTTTTTGGCCCTCCTTTCACTAAAACGGGCAATATTCCCACACTGGAAGAAGTGCTCAGTGCAGTCCTTGGGCACGGTTTTAAATTCCCATTGCTCATAGTGTCTCCTTCAGTTACCCAAAAGGGAGCTCAGCAGATAAGTTTTCAGCTGCCAGATAGCGAAAGTCCTCAAGAGGATTCTCTGTTTCTGTCAAGAGCTTCTCGGTTGCTACCACCACATACCCAGATCATATATCCTAATATTTTTCCATGTGAAAAGACAAGTCAGCCAGAACCTTGTGACTTTCAAAAAGCGATCACTGATTATCTCAGAGTTGCAACCAGGAATGCCTCGAGGAAACCTGTACTTCTGCACACAGCCAGGGCACGCGCAAAGATGTCTTGTTGGCAGGATCTGCATTTGTGCTGCCAAAATGCAAATGCCACTGTGGGCCAGCTGAGAGCACACCAGTAGCTGAACCTTTTAAATAATCCAGATGGGTGATTGACCGGTGTTGCCCACTTTGTATATTGGATTCACACCTGCAGATCAGAGCAGCAGGATGTACCTGGAGCTTGTATCAACACCAACCTACACACATTTAGCAGGGGTTGCTGGAGCACAGAAGGAAGCGGGTTTGACAATTGCCACCATGCTGTATTCTGAAAAGTCAAACACAACATACTGCATTTCTTTTGGGGAGTTTAAGAGCTCTAAGCCTTACAGCTCCACAGAGCACTGCAAGGTGGGGAAGGGAAAGCACAGAGAGCAACAAAACCACCCATCACTGCTTGTGCAGGTGCTACATTCATTTTGACCTGCAGCTCCTTTCTCCTGGCTCTGAGTTTGACTGCGCTCTGTAGACATGAGGGAGCACAGTGCTCCAAGGCCAAAAAATCAGCACAGAGTGAAATGATCATGGCTTCCTGCTTCCAAGGAAGCTCAAGACTCCCACTTTTGTAGGGGTGGTGGGTCTCCAGGGTCTGTGATCTGCAGGACCAGTCCAGCACCATCACAGGGCTCAAAGCTGGTTAGATTTGACCCCTCCTGCTCTCGCTTGTTGGCATTGCCAAGATCTGTCTCCACTTTGTGCCCAGCACAAGAGGACACAGAGTTCTGGGAGGTCAAGTGACCCACGTGGCCAGCGGGGTGCAGGTGAGAGGCTGGAGTGGGTTGCAGAGTGTGGCAAACCACACACAAGGACTTGGCAAGCCATGAGAGCACAGTAACTTTAGCTGGAAATTGCAACACTCCCTTCCAGTGGGAGGATATGCGCCACGAGCATTTACCAGAGCCCTGGATCTCTCCCCTTCTGCACTAACACCTGCTCCAGCCTGCGCTGTGAAGTGAGTTACCACAGAGGAAGGTGCATCTTTGCAGTCACCCCCATATGCCTGAGCTTCACGTCCCTTTAGGGAAGGTGTGATCCCAAGGGTGACAAGGATAACAGACATCTCGAAACTGCCTGGGTTAGATCAGGCTCTGTTTGCCCAGCTACATACCATGAAAAGGTACCAAGAAAATCCCTTCTTGAGATTGGCTGCAAACTGCCATAGACATAATCTACATTTACATATACGTATAAAAGCTTAATATATATGTAAACTATATTTACATACAAACATATATTAAAGCCTTTGGTAGGGTTGAATGATCCCTACAGGCTGAGCTGTTTGAATTTCTCAGGGAAAGACTTAGGCTTCACTAGGGATGTTAAGCTTAAGATATTTATATGAAAAAAAAATCATATTTTTCAATAGTTGTAATTCTTAAAGCCTTAATCAGGTTAAAGGGATTTAGAAGTTAGATCAATATCTCATCACATGGAATATAGAACTGGTTTTTTTCTAACTGCTTACAATAATGATTTTAAAAGGAAAGAAAATCCTACCATTTTAGCAGACTTCTCCAAGTCCACACGAGACACACTCTGGCAGCCGTGTGCCACTCTTCTGGTTTCCAGGAGCTCTGTGGCATTCCAAGGCATTACTGCAGAAAACAGATGTATTTTTATGGTAATCGTTTTAACATTGTTTTGTAACTACCTTGGATCCCAATATGCTTCACAAAGCTGCGGACAGAGGTGAGGGCTGACGAGTCTAAATTTAAGGAGCAGGAAACCTGACCCACTGCTGGCACTGCTGCTGGCTCCCTGCAGGAGCGGGTAAATCACCTGGGGTGTCTGTGCAGCACCTCAGCCTCGCCCAGGAGCCCTTCTCCCTTCAGCCACGCACTTCAGGAGACATTTCCAGGGAGCAGGTGAGGATGAGAAAGCTGGTGGCATCCCTGAACGTCTCCATCACCTGCTGCAGTGTGTCCTCACCCACGTTCCCACGGCCACACAAGGAAGTGTGATCTTTTGGTCAGCCTGTGGGTGGCCAGGCTGACAAAAGATCAGCGTAACAATGTTGTGTGGGCAGGCCAAGCCTTAACTTCGTGCTTTGCTTTAGGCAACCAGTTCTAAATAATAGTGAAAACTAACCCTTCAAAACAAGCAAATAGCCTTTTCAACCACAATTAAAAACCTGGGGGTATTTTTAATTTCTGCTCCAAGCATTCTACATTTCTAATGGTAAACTAGGAAAGGGGAGAGTATAGAGATACCTGGGTTTTGATAAAGAGTTGTATTTAATTTTCAGAGATCCAGATGTTTAGTAACCTCTGAAAATATGTTGATATTGAAAATGGAAACATTTTGATGACCATTTTTAAAAGACCATGAGAAATCTGGAGATGCCTTTCCTCTGGCCCTGCCCTCAGCTGAGACAATCCGTGGCTGCCTGGGGCCAGGAAAGTTGTGGAGCATCACCCTGCAAGCAGCCACAAGAGCCTCTGGATCAATGTATGTCTCAGTGGCAGTGTTTGTATTTGACAAATTCTCTGCTTGTGAGACCCACATGTTATGGTAACCCTTTCCTATGCTACAAGCAACCACCAGAGAGGCCTTTCTGGAGGGAGGAAACCGGTGGTGAGTGAAGGATAACATCTGCAAGGTGATGTTGCTGCTAAGATTTCTGCACTGTGACTTCTGCCACATCCAGAGCCAGCAGAGCTCCTTGGAGACAGACTCCTCCAAAGCCATCTGCTTGTGCGGGTGATACCTCACACACCTCGGAGGGAACAAGCAGAAATCCACCACAGCTCCCCTGCCCCCCTGCTGACAACCCAGAGCCAAGAAAGGCTAAGCCCAGCCAAAGAATTAAATATCATGCTGGAAGACCAAAGCCCTCACTCCCCTGAAACAGAAGGTAAATATCTCCGGTATTTACAGTACCAAAGTTATATTGGAGAACGCTCCCACAGAGACACTGATTCAAAGGAAAGTGTTGCTGGGGTTTTGACTAGCACCTGGATTTAGTCCCAGCTGCAAAGCCATGTCCTGGGGACAGGAGGGCCTGGGACAGCCAGGGTCACATAGCCCCATGGCTGCCTGGCTGAGGAAGCAGCAGAGCATTGCCTAAGAGCTGGGGGAAAAATAAAAGAGAAGGCTAAAAATAAAAATACTCAAACTCCATTTTGTCATTAATATTAAAAAACCTCCAAACTCAACCACCATTTTGTCCCTAGTACAACAGGACCGGGTTGTAATTTGGGGGTGCACCCCTGCTCCATCAACCCCACCACTCTTGTGCTGCCAAATCCTTGATATACTGGAATAGCCCCGAGGAACAGGGATTTCCTTGGGAACATCAGCTTTGCTCCAGAAAACAGGGTGATGGCTGGTTTGGATTCACACTTCCTTGCTGTCAGGAAGCCAGGTCTACCCCACGGCTTGGCTGAACCTGGGACCTGGAAGCAGGAATGATCTGAGGCTGCAGTGATGCTGCTGGTAACAGAGAGGAAAGCAACAATTTTCCCCTCACTAGCTTCATCCCCAGTCCTCTGCAACCCTGTTTTGCTGTTGCTCCAGGCCCTGTGATGGTTTAAACCCCTGTGGGCTACCATGGAGCTGCAGGCCCTCAGCATCAGCTCAGTATTTCCCAGGGTGCTCCTGACTCAGTCTCAGGATGCAGCACCAGGCAGACAGAAGCTGCCTTGCCCAGCACTGTGAGCTGCCTTCCCTAGGAACCCTCTCCTAAACTATGCAATTCCTCAATCTCTTCAAATAATCAAGCTTCAGGAGGAAAGCGAGAAAGAAATGCCTTGCGGGACTCCCTTGGTTTCTGGGGAAATCAAAGGCACCAACAAGACAAGTCCTCTTCACATTAGCACGGAATTCTGCTCTGCACGCAGAGCCCTTCCCACAGCACAGCTCATCCCCAGTGATTCGCAGGAGCAGCTGAGGTTGTGCAGCCTGTCCTGAGACACAGACAGCTCCCCTTCACACAGAAAGCATCCTGCCCTCCCCAACACCTCAGCAGCTTCTTTCACCCCCTTAAAGCTGAATGTTTTCAGCTGCCTGTTTCACTGCAGTCCTCCAAAATCCTCTGTCTGCAGATCTCGACAGCTCCATCCTCCGCTGGGGTAGGGACTGCCTGCTGTTGCCAGCACTGTATCTGCACTTTCTGGATTTTGGCCTTGGAAGAAGCACAGGACAGTCTGAACCCTGGGGAGTTCTCCCACCAAAAACTGGGAGCAACAGCCTCAGACTCTGTATCCCCAGTTCCCAATGCTGGAGCAGCGAGCAATCCCTTCTCCATCCTCTTTTGCCCTGGAATGCTGGCTGCAGGAATAGGACTGCAAGGGTGGTGGTGAAGCAGCACTGCAGGGGGAGGTGCTTAGGGCAGTCACCAGAATGGCATTCCCACCAATGTGGGCAGAGAAGGAAAGGGAAAGCACCTCTTTTCCTTCTGATGTAAAAACAAAGCCTTCCTAGATTCAGAGCTTCTTGACCCATTTCACTCCTTGGACCCACACCAGAGCTTTCAGCCTGTCTTTGAGAGCTGGGGTCCAGCTCAACCCATCCCATCTCCAATATCCCTCAGTTTTGATGGCTTCTAATCATATCCCAGCCACCAGTTCATCCTACATTGGATGGAAAACCGTGGATCCCTTGACATACACACAACCCCCACCCCCACCCCAGGCTCTGCCTTCCCCTTCTGCTACTCAGCACGTCTGGCCAGCAAAGGAGCCCTTCGAGTTTCCCTGTTTGGTGTGAAAGCATTTGATTTGTGCCTCATTTTCCTGCAGAACTGAGCGTAGGTGCTTTCTCATTGCCAACCACCCCCTCAGCCTTCCCGAGGGGATAACCCTGTCCCCTGAGCCTGCTCTAAGCAGTGAACCCTCAGACACCAGCAGCAGCCTGGGCATTTGTCATTAATAACATGATTTCCTGGGGAGTGAAGGGGGAAGATAACCCAGACCACCATATGAATAAACACAGCTCTGAAATGACAAATCAGAAAAACAGGCACTCATTAAATATGTCAGTTCTCACTGTAACAACCTCCTTTAAATCAAAAAAACAGCTCCTACGAGACTATACCTGGCCTTCCTCTCCATCCATACAGAGCCAAGGAGCCCACAAGTGCTGACCAGGGCTGGATTCAGAGAAACTGAAGAATTTGTCTTAAAAGCTGCCCCTTTTATGGTCTTCAGTTGTATTTTAGCCTACAGTATTTTGGCCCAGAGCTGCCTGACCACCAAGACTTGCAGCAGTGTCTGAACCTGAGCTCCCTTCCCCAGGCTGAGCACATGCCGTGGGCAGATGGAGATGCCGAGGGGACAGAAGCTGCAGCAAAAGCAGAAATGTTGCACTCCTCGAAAATCATTTAACTTCCAATAACTCAAAAGCATCCAGACTGCCACTAAAACCATTCATCTCCCTTGGTCTTTCCTAAGTGTAACAGTGAATAGCTGCATTTGAAGTTTTTTAGTTGCTCCCAGCCTGAAAGCCCACTTTCCAAATTCCAGCCCAGGGAGAACTTCCACTGCTGAGTAACAAACCCTGAAATTGGACAGTGAGACACGTGACTGCAATAGAAACAATGGCACTGCCTCGACTCAGAGGGGACAGGACCAGAGCTCATTAATACCTTCAAGGTGACAGTACATGAGAAGACTGGAAATGATTCATAATTTTAACAGAGTTAGAGACAGAGCATTCACTTACAGGTAGTAAGGAAGGAAAATACCTGCACTTGGGAGATGTTCTTGGCACAAAAGATGCAGAGAGCTCAGCAATGAGAGAAACTCATTGGAGAGAAAGAAACTCTCTGCCTGGCTCAGGCACAATCCACATTCCTGCACGTTTGCCCTCGCTCAGCTGATATAAAGGATGTCCACGGGCAATGGGGTCAGATCCCTTGTGGCCACACCAGAGCTCAAAAGAAGAGAAGGCCACAAGCTGCCCAAGGGTTTTCACAAATACCAATAACTTTGTTCAGCTTCTGACTAAAGGTATCAATCCAGATGACCCATAAAAGTTTGGTTTTCCTCCTCCATATGGAGTAGCGAAATGCATCTCCAGCCATTTCCAGCACATGAAGAAACTGGAGGGGCTGGAGACTGAATGGCTGCTGCAAATTTATTACAGTCAAGTGAACAGCATTCCAATCTGCCACTGCATTTACCGGCTGATGGAAGAATAGGAAAATAATGGGGACTGACGAGGGTTATCAGACATTTCCTTGGTAAGCTCTGCACTGCCTCACTGCTGCTGTTGGACATTCTGACCCATGCAAACCTTCCTCGGCACACAAACGTGTGACCCACACGTGTTGTGAAGTGCTGGCACCTCCCCACCTCTGGGGAAACATTAGAAAAGATCACATTTCCTTTTTGAGACTTAACAGGTTCCTTGTATTTCTTTACAGCTTCTCCAGTTTGCAGCTGCAACAACAACAGCCTTCGGCAGCAGCACAGCAGCCTCCGGGCCCAGGTCAAATCTATGATTTCCTTCAGAATTTTCCACGGCAATGCTTCCTGCTGTCAGTTTGTGTCTGCATCCCCATCGTGATGCACTGGGCAGGAGAGAATGGCTGGGGCAATATTTCCAGCAGCCCTTGGCTTCCCAAGGAGCTCTGAGACTGCTTATTTCCATGCTGCTTCAATGTTTCTCTCCTGTTTGAGAGTCTCAGTACATGATGCTCTACTTTGGGTAATTAATTTTTAATAAAGCTGTGTATATTAATGCAAATTCTATTAGTGATGCCTCTTGGCAGCCCGGGTATTAAATACAATGCCAGTAGCACGACAACACTTGACAGTCTCCACAGTGGTAAATTACATATATCATTATTTTATGCCACTTTTAATGCTTTTAAGACACATCCTTAAAATAAACTGGAATTGTTAGTATGCTTGTACTAACGCACAAAAATATTCCTTCTTAATTTAGCCAAGCGTATGTTCCTATTAGAGCTGGAGATGCCAGATGAAGGCTGGCACACACCATGTGTGGTGTGAAGTGGTGGAGCTGTGTTGCCTTCAGTTGCTGATATCAACGAAGGCTCTGACTTGCTATTCCTTTGGAGCCATAACTTGATATTCCACACTGGATGATTATCATCAAGGGACAATCACAGCATTTGACAGCAAGCCCAACTACTCTGTAAACTGTTTTGGTGATGGAAATTCATAAATCTCTGCTCGTGTGCTGGCCACTAGAGAGGGACAGAGGAAGATGCTTTGCAAGTGCAAATCCCTGCTTAGAAGGGTTTATAATGCAGAGTACAGCAGCAGCGCTGTCTGCTTTGGATTCAGCCTTTCCATGAGGAAGGAGAAAAATCTGCTGACAGGTTATATTCCACAGTAAATAAATTGTGCTGACTGCTCACAGCTGAGCAGGAATTGGACACAGGAAGGGCACTGTGCAGGATCCAGGCAAATCTGGATCTTGCACAGCACAAGGTATCACGGAGAGAAGAGAAAACGAAACAGGGCCAGCATGTAAGTGCCTGACCTTGGTGTCCAACAGTTCACTGCTCTACAAGTCCATAAAGCAAACTAAAGCTGATCAAAATGTCTCAGTCCTGTGTGGATGTTAAATGCAACGCCACAAAACAGGACAGATGGATTTCTAGTTCTTTCCCCTTTTTTTTTCCAAAGACACAAGACATGGAAGCAGTTAAGCTCTCAGAAGCCAGGATGCAGCAGAAGCCAGGCTGTACAAGTAACCTGAACTCAGCATTATAATAAAACCTGGAGCTGGCCAGTTGCACTCTGCTCTTGGTCATAGCTTCACTTTTCTGTGCAGGAGGGGCAATGTGGCAGGGGCTGATGTTCTGCTCCAGCAAACACTGTTTTCCATCTCCTACCCTTGACTCCATAACCTCATCATCCTTCAAATGAAGGGACACTTTCCCTGATAAGGTCAGGCTGCTCTCTGCCCCCGAGGTATTTACTGCTGCTCAGCTGAGTTCACCTGGCTAGCTGTACAGAAGGGAAAAGGTGCTGGCTGACAAAACCCAGTCAAAAGGCACCAAGTGCCCTCATGGAAATGATCTGTGACTGGATAGCATTTTGCCTGTCTCGGGAGCCAGCAAGGCAAAATAGGTCAGTTCAGTTTTGTGGCCGAGTCCTGCTACAGATGGGACCTTGTGAAGATGTTGCTGCCTGCAGACATAGCAGGCTCTGCACATGGTATTTTTGCTTCCCTCTGCAGTGCATCAGCTGGGACAAGTCACGTCTGTGAACACCACGGTGCACCAGTCAGTGGATGCACACTGTGCCACCTCGGGGGCAGCTGGTCTTGCAGCAGGGAATGGCCACTTCTGTCTACCCTCACCTGCACATTCTGCAGCCCCTTCCTTGCTGCAAAAGTAAAACAAAACACATGCTTTGATACATAATTAGGCAGCAATACCAATGCCCTTCTTCACTGATGACGCTCAGAAGATGAGCACCAAGGGGCCTAGTCACTCTCTGGTGGAAAACATCCTTGAAAAGCCCCAATATTTTGGGCATTTTGGCAATGCCAGTGGCTCCTCTTGTTGGAGCCATGAAAGAGGGACTGGGCATCTCTTGGAGTAAACCTAACACAGCACCACCACTGCTCCAGTGATGCTGGGAGAGGCTCATGGCCTCAGGCAGCTGCCTGTGCTCCCCTTAAGGAAGAGTCTTTTTAGAAAGGTCATTCCAGACTCTGATTTCCATCAGCTAAAGGCTCAAAGCAACTTGGGGGTGGGGAAGGTGCAGGGGAGCCATCCATCACTTAGGGCTTGGGAGTGGCTCTCCCAATTTAAGCCACAGGTCCCAGTTCTGTAAATGCAGATATTTTGTTCAAGGTCAAAAGTCTTGTTCAATCCCAAAAAGCTTTCCTCATGTCCTTCCTCGCCCGTGCCTTCATTCCTCCAGAAAACAGACGGAAGGGAGCAGGGAAAAAAAGCATTGGCACAGCTCTGCCGTGGACTACCATATGCTCCTCTGAATCACCTCTTGTCCTCTGAATAACCAGTTTCTGCTCTCTCCACTCTCTCACATGCAGAGGAAAATATCCACACTTTTCTCAGCCATATCACCTGATGTTTGAAAACCCAGCCCCCTGGCCCTTCCCTCGCCCTGCTGGCACAGACCACATTTCTCTTCCCCACTCACTAAGATTTGGTTGGTGGTGAGGAGAGAGTTTGGCAAAACATCCTATTCCAAAGCACACAGCACATATGAGAAATCAGTGGCAATCATCCCATCCATAATGTCAGAATCTAAAGAGAGATTTAATCCTATGATATTTGAAGCCTTCACAAGAACAAGTTTCCTTTTTTTTAATTCAACTTTGGGATTTCCTGTAACAGAAATAACGATCTTCAAATTATCCTTTCCTGTTGGAAGGAAAGTTTTGCTGTACAAAACATACAGCAATGCCTCAAAGCGGTTCTTACCTCCTAGGAACAAAAGGTCACCACAAGAAAAAGTGCAGGAAGCAGAACTTGCACATTGCAAGGATCAAATGTAGGTCAACCCTGGCCTGCTTTGAATATTTTTTTCCTCTGCATTAAGCAAAAAGGTTAATTCCACCCCAGGCCAGACCACTCTGGGAGGGAGAGTGGCTCTCCTCCACCTCTTGGCTCCTCCCTAGGTTGCAGTTCAAGCCAGCCCCAAGAACCAGCAGTGTAACATGAGTGTTTGCAAGATCTGAGGGAGCCTTGATGGATTTTTTAAAGGATGCAGGATAGGTTTATCCTTGATAATAGTAGTGCCATTCTCACATATGAACTGGAGCTAACTGGGACACCAGACCTCTGGTTACAGCTCGCACGTGACACTGCAGGTATCAATTCCCCCAGCAAAGCCAGCTCTTACTTCAGTTCACTGAACTGGCCTTCTGCAGACTTTGCCCCATTCCTGCAATGAAATGAGCTTTTGGCACTGCAGCAAGAGATTCCAGGGACTCACTGAGGGCGACTTCTGCACCTCCACACAGAGAGAGATAAGGCTCTAGCAGCTGCAGTCAGGAACACTTGCCAACAGCCCATCTACAAAGCCCAAGAAGTAGAGGAAAATCTTCCACCAGCATTGAAGTCAGCCAGTGTCAAGTCTGATTTGCTAAAAAGCAGGTGAGCCTTGGAGCCTCAAAAGTGATGTATAGGGAGAGTAGTCAAGAGGTCTGATCCAGTCCTCCACTCTCTGAAACCATCTTGTACAAAGAGCACAGCAAACCACAGCTCCAATGGTGCAGGAGCAATTTGTACTCTAATGAAAGGCAGGGGAAAAAAAAAAAAAAGACTCCCATGTAATATCAGAGGGGGAGGGAAAGAACATAAGACTTCAACAAACTCAGCTTAAAATCCAAAGAGAGTTACAGGAAACTCTAGAAATGAAAGCAAAGGAAAAAGCAGTTTTCCAGGATGCCAGATGTGACTTCAGGGCATGGAGACTTGTGATTTTCCAAGAACGAAAGGGTTTTGCCTTGGCTGGACAGATCTAAGGACAAAGTAATCCCACTTATTGTGAAATCTCACTCTGCCATCAGTTCCACCCTGCAGGTGTCCCACACCCTCTCTGCAGTTAACTTCAGTGCCAGTCACTCCAGGGGGATGAGTCTGCTCCTGCCAGACCTCAGGTGTGAGAGTCCCCACATACCCTGTTCATCACCAGAGATGATACAAGGGGCAGAGGAAGGAGGCAGCTTCCTCTTCAGATCAAAACCTGTGTTAAAGCAGAATTTCCTCTTGTGAAATGATCAGATTTGGAACATGACTTGCATAAAACAGATCAGTTTGGGTGTCGTCAACTCTGAATCACCAAGTTGTGCCTCAAGGTGCCATCCCTGACTTTTCATGCACTTCAGAACGTTGTGCTGGCACCTGTCTGCCACAGCCACCAGCCATCCTGCAAGGCCTTTCCCTCCTCCTCTTGCACTCTCTGTGGCACACACCCCAAATATGAACATGGGCAACAGTTCAGTGCTGCAGCAGAACCCCTCACTCCCAAAGTGCCAGTGGACAGAAAGGGAAAACCCACTGCCACCTGACCCTTCCTCCAGCTGCTTTGAATTTATTGCACCAAGGAAGACAAGGCAACTTTCCTCATTCTGCCTCTGCTCAAACCTCACTGAGCCTTCCTGAGTGTCTGTCAGCACTCAAGGAAATGTTTCTTGAAGTGCAGCTTACAGATTGCTGCACAAAAATAGTTTATTTGCTTACGGTGCCAGGGATGTAGCATTAGGGATGCTCTCAAGTCATTCCAAGCATAGTATGACTACAATACAAGCTACTGGAGCAGAAAGCCTGGAAGGGGGAAGGGAGGCCAAGGAAAAGAAAAATATTTTTTCAGGCTGTCTTGAATGGTCTAAGCTTTGCTTTATTTTTTCCTTTCCTAATGTGACACAGAAAGCTGCTTGGGAGCCCAGAGAAATAAATGGTTCCTACATGGCCCACTTTATTAGTGAAGTATTGATAAAGGCAAAATTAAAACTGCATTCATATAGCCCAAATAATAAATGCTGCTTTGCATTTATAGCACAAACCTCAAGCTTAAAGATCTTTCATGGCTGTCTTAGTCACTTGCAAAATGGCTTTTGAGGATGGTTCTAGATACTATGTGAAACTACAGATCATCACAAATTAGGGCTGCCTACGTGCTAAAATTATGCTCATCAACTGAGTCAGCACTGGAACAAGTTTAGCAATAACAACACTTGATAGACAAAAACAAGACAAATTTAAGGTACTGCAAAAAGTTTATTACAGTGTAGATGTTCTATGCAATGGCTGTCACTAGAAAAATTACTACAGTATGTAGCTAATAGCTAATTTTCAAAAATGTTTTGCAGCAACTTTGAACATTCAAATGAAAAGTGGGTGTTGTGAAAGTGAAAGCATTTTAAGCCAAATTTTGCTCTTAGATGTGCTGTTATTGCAGCTCCTAATGAGATTTCATCTTATAGCCAAGAATGAGAGCAGTAACATGCAATTATTTGTTTGGGGTTGTTTTTTTAAACAGAAATAATGTTGATTCAGAGCTTGGGAAGGAGTCTAGTTATATAAAGGGTTCTAAAATTTTTAATTTATTTTTTTACACCTGTATCTTTGCAGCAGCCAGGCTTCCATAACATAAAATTGAGGTTAAATTGAGCAGTACCTCTTTCCCTAAGTGACCCCCTGCATCACTCCCTCCCACACTTGCCTTTCAGCTCCTTTCTCCAAAGCTGCTCCATGCCTTGGTAGTGTTTTAATCCAAGTTTAGCCATATCCTATGTGGCCACTGACAACCAGTTCCTCAGACTTCTCCTGGCAGAGCTAAATATGTTTGTGCTATAGGAAAAAACAACACCATATGGCAGTTGTTTGATCTCTAAGCTGGTTTTTTGAAAACTGATGAGCTCCACCTGTCTAGAAAGTTTCATTTCCCTTCCAGACACTGCAAAAAACTTACTTGCACACTGCACGTGTCCCCAGCATCCAGGATAACGAAACTTTGGAGGTCTCTTCTACACTGTCTAGATCAGGACTAATTCCTGACAATCTGCAGTGTCACTGTTGTCCTCAGAGATGATCAGGGACTGGGTTTTCCCTACCAGGGACACTGCCAGTCTTTGATACTATGACACTGGCAGCTGATGGGATTTTCCTGTCCATTTCCTGGGGTGCTGACCCCAGCTGCAGCCCCTACATTTGCACATAACCTCAGGTACATATATCCAGTTACGTAAGCCTGACACACCACATTATCAGCCTGCCTTGAAGAGTCTCTGACATTATCTTGGACTAATTCTGCAGGCCAGTAATTCTTGTTGAGTCTGTGACATTTATATCTACTCTCAAATCACTTCAGGACATAAAAAGGGTTCAGCCTTTCATGGGACACAAAGTGCTCACTCTGACCTGCAACTGATGCCAATAAGAGAGCAACCAATACCTAAGTTGGCACATTCCATGCATTGTGCCATGATGTGGCTTGGATGCATCCACAGGAAAAAAAACAACCCAAAATGCGTAAGAAAGAGGCATGAGGAGGGGGACAGTAAGCATGATCTCCCTGTGCAAGATGCTGGCTCTGCTTTCTTTCTTCATGCTGTGAAACTATTTGCTGAAGGAAATAATTTCACTCCACTTCCTTCGTGAAATTACTCTTTAAGTGCTGATTCTCCATCTGGTGCACAGCTCCAGATTTCAAAAGATATTTAGGGATCTAGCTCCCAATTTCAAAGAGATGTCTGACATGTTTTAAAAATCAAATTTCTGTCTTTACATGCAACAATACACAAATGTAACCCTCAACTTTTAAGCTGGGGGGAAATGAATTGCAAGAGAAGAGTGAAATAAGAAAACCACACTTGACCTTGAAGCCAGATGCAAACTTTAATGTGAAAGGAAGGTTATGGAGCACATCTATGTCCCACACACAACAAAACCAGCCATGTGCCACACTGATGAGTTTACTGGTTTGTAATAGTCTCTTGAGCGTGAAAATAAAAGTTAAACTTTCTTCACATCACACACACTTCAGTAAAGGGCTTACTTTAAACTCACTTGCCACTAACATCTGGCTCCCACAGAGCTTGGCAGGGAGCCCTATGTGAGGTGCCCGCTTCACAGAGTGGAAATGGAAAAGAGCCTCGGTAAGGAATTTTCTTCCTGTAGGGAACTGCCTGTCTGAGCTCCAGAGACCCAGCCATCACATCGAGGGGGTCAGGCACAGCACCAGGAGGGCAGGGCAGAAAGGGCTAAGCAGACTAAGACAGGCAGCACCCTGATCCTCTACACAGCTCCCACACCTCCACCAACTATCACCACCTCCACTCCAGCCCCCTGACACATCTGCAAGCCTCAGACAAGAAAGATGCCTTCACAATAAATAATTCCCTTGATAAGCCTGAGCTGCTGGCTGCTTGCACATTTTCTCCTTGTTGGTAACTTGAAAACTTTGCACCTTTGCTATTAATTTTCCTGGATTGTTAATTCTTAAATTGGCTTTTTTTTATCCATACACTCACACCAGACTGAAATACACATTTGCCTTTTTTATAGAATCCTTCTGATTTTCTCATTCAAAGGAAGTTATTTTAAAGACACTCTAAAAAGGAAACTTCTTGAGTCATCCATCCCTAAAGTGTTTTCGCTATGATGAGTCTATCCACCAAGGACTCCAAGGGCCACCAAACCCAAAATGTACAGCTAACCTAAAACCCTTTTGAGTTATAAGCAATAATCAAAGACCAACCTGAATTTTTTCAGTCTAGGAAAAAATACTGTATAAGTTATTTGAAATGTGAGCCAGTCTCCTAACAGATGAAGGTTTCAAATAGCTTTCTTGGTTTTTAGATAAAGACTAAGCTAGGACATCATGGCAGAGATGATGTGTGTAAAACAAGACATGAAACAAATCAGTTTAAGTCAGTCATATATTCTACCTTTCTGTCACCATGGGATCTTCCAGAAAATTGTAATCTTGCTGGAAAACCTTGCTTAGTGTTTCATTTCTCATTGCAGTGCCAACAAATAGCCAGGCAGGCGATAGGTGAGGGCTATAAATTCTCCACCGAAGTCAGTGGCATCACACCAACTCAAGCAATGGAAAGTCAAGTCCATCTTTCACACTGTTTAAAAATTAAGGCTCAGCACACTGCCAAGTCTCCTTCTTAGACACGCTGATGTCTGAGAAGTTTGCTTCAAGAAACAATTAGCTGTCCCATTCATCCTGTGAGCTGTTCATTCAGGAACCAAATGACTGCCCTCCTTTGTATTAGCCAAGATTCATGCTCTCACATCTCAGGATGGCACTCTGTAACAGCCTGAAGAACCACTTAAAAATGATGTATTCATTATTCATTTCCAGAGTTCATTAAATAATCTTTCATATTTGTTTTCTTTGTGTTTTTTCCACAACAGAGTGCAAATAAGCTAACTGCTGGGTCTCAGAGGAGAAGATCAAGGATGCCGATTACCTCAACATACAGCCTGTGTTCTGCTGGAGTTTACAGAAGAGCTTTGCTGCTCCTTGTCCTGGGTTACAATGCAGGATGTGCCCAAAAGTTTGTATTCTATCACCATCTTCATGAGCTGTTGAGACCAGGTGGGGCGGTGCTCCCTGCCTCCTCCCTCTGGCCTATCTTCTGTGAATGGGTCCCTCGATGCCTTCGAATGACTTATAGATAACTGCTCCTGGACTATCTCCTGTTAATGGCCCATCAGCACTTTGCCCATGACTCATCATCCCATTGTGAGATGTCCCACCCAGAGGGAGGAACCAGGCATTCCATGCTCAGTATCAGCTGAGATCTCAAACACCATAGCAGCTCTCTTCCACTGGATCCCCAGAGGAGCAGCTTTCTTCTCTACTGGATCCCCAGAGGAAAACTACATCCTGCTACAGGATTACTGCTTCAACAGAACTACATCTACCACCACAGGAGGACTGCAGCCACCGTTTAATTGGACTGCTACCAACACCCTGTGACAACAGGGTGTCAGGTTGTATTTTCTGACTCTGTCAGTGTTTTGTTTTGTACTATTGCATTTGGGGTTTTTTCCAATTTTCCTAGTAAAGAAATGTTATTCCTATTCCCATATTTTTGCCTGAGAGCCCCTTGATTTCAAAATTATAATAATTCAGAGGGAGGGGCTTTACATTTTCCATTTCAAGGGAGGCTCCTGCCTTCCTTAGCTGACACCTGTCTTTTCAAACCAAGACACTCCTGGAAGCCCCAAAGCACACCCCAGGTAAGCAGCAGTCACTGCCTGCAGTCCACATCACCAGTTTGGGAAGGGCTCTGACAGCCCTCACCAGGGCTTCGGCAAGAGTGGAGCATAAACCACAAACCGGCACTTTCCCTTGGAAACAGGCATTCAGGGAGGAAAACAAGCAGCAGGCAAGCGCTATCCTTAGGGAAGGCAGGGAACCAATACTCCACCCAGGGGAAACCACCCCCAGAGAGTAAAGACTACAACTTTCATCACAAGCACCAGGCAGATGTCTTCCTGAAAGCATCAGAGAGCTGATTGCTGAAGAAATCCTGGTAAAGAAGAACCACTGCTATTGGAAATAGCTAGAGTTTTAGGTTAAAAGATAATCCCTATCTTGATGGATTTTTTGATCAGAAAGAGATCTCTGCTCTTCTTCTCATGCCCATTTCTATCACAAGATGGATGAATTTTGAAAACCAGGAAAGGCCAGGAGAAATCCATCCCACCTACTGGCATTTGATGCAGGACCAGGCAGTTTCCAACCAAGCTGGAGCCTGCTGGCCACTCTGCGAGCTGCTTTTATACTGCTGTCCTCAGAAGCCTTTACATAGTCACTGCATCTGCTCCCTGGGGCTCTGGGGGAGGAATAAGCAGCGTCGGTGGCCTCAGGGACTCCCACAGTTGTTTTGAAGAAGCTCATACTTTTATTTAACTACTGCATCCTCAGATGATAGGCTGAGGTTATGGCAAGCAGTAGAGATTCACAGTTGCCAGAAGGGCAGTGCTGCAGGAAAAGCAGCCTTGGCTTTGGCAGAGCAGAAGGGGAAGGAGAGGGCTGAGGCTGCAGTGAACTGTGCTGCACTGCTGACCTCAGAACACACTCACATGTCAGTGCCTTGGTGGGCCTCAGTCTCTCACAGGATTAGCTCCTTCTGAAGAAAGTGCTGCGCTTTGGAGAGAATCAGAAAATCCCTAAGGACAGGTAGCATCTCCCCATACCTGGTGTCTAAAGCAAGCTCTTCCTCTCCCTCCAGCTGCACATACTTTCCCCCCAGCACTAGGAAAACAAAATTAATCAAGTGCCCACTGCTGAACACAGAGCTGGATCAAAGAAGAGTGCAAAGGAGCACTGGAACCTGTGCCAAGGCCAGGCTGCAGCAGATGCTGCCACATGGTAGGAATGTGTTGATGCTGGTGCTGTGTGGACTTCCCAGCCACAAAAGAACCAGCTCTGTGGATATTTCTCTTGTTTTTCCATGGGACTCTGGTTCATACAGCTTTAAATATTTTTTTTCCTTCTTAACATGGTTGCTCAGAACAAGGCAGGTGAAAGGAGACACAGAGGTCCTGGATCTGTTCATTTGAGTTGTGTTAGCAGGGTACATTGCTCCTCTCATCAGCTGCCTCCCACCTCATTTCCTTCCCCCACACGACAGCCCCTGTTGTTTAAGCACTAATGAAGGCAGCAAAATGGTTATAGGACTCTGGGGATCCTTTATCAGGAATTCTGTACTTATTTTAAAGGCACATATCATTCACATATGTAAGGATTTCTCTCCTAAGGATACTCCTCAGGAGCTAATCCACTTGAGAGAAGGGATGCAATGCAGGTGAAAAGTAAAGTGCCGCCTTTTTGCTGAATTACTACAAAGAGATGATCAATATTTACCTGCACACTTTCTCACCACCCTACAGGACAGCTGCTCCAACACATGGGCAGAGATGAGTAAGGGTGCAAAAAAAGGAAAAGTCTCACTAAATCTAACAGGGCAAATACAACTATTGAAAAGGCAAAAAGGAGACTCTTTAATAAGTGCAGTTGTAGACAGGTGTTTTCACCTGCCACACACACCATTTACCTGTGCCCAGGGGAGCAGCAGCAGCCCTGCTGAGCTTCGCCCTCAAGCCATCACTTGGAGCAGCATGAGGTTGTTTTTGCTAAAGCATCTTATAGACACTTAAGGAATTTACTATGAGAGCAGCCTTTGGCACTCTGCTCCCTGTAGGAGAGTCAGATCCTCAGAATCTGGGTAACTTCAGGGGACAGCAGTTACATCCGCATACATACACCAGCACTGAGATCTTCTTCCAAACAAGACCCAGGAACAGATGAAGCTATATTAAAGGTTTGAGGCTCCAGGCTGTTTGGAAAGCTCAGCCTCACTGGCCCACCATCTCTGGGGATTTGGTTGCCTCAGGCCCAGATGAAGCTGCAGATTTATCAGTCTTGTCCTCTGAAAGAGACAGATGTCAAACATCGATACTGTCATGCTGCTGGTTGTCAAGACTGGTTTTGGTCTGGCCTAGAGGTTAAGATCTGGTTCAGCAAGAAGAGACTGGAGTTCAGCTAATCTGTGTGTTAGCAAACTTGTGTGTGGGGTCCTGGCACCCTACACAGCAGAGGGGCTTTCAACACCTCCTCTGACACAGATGAGGAGCCAATCCACCAAGTCTCCTTCCCCAGAGACACAATATGACCCACCTTCAATGCCATCTATGCAGCTCCTCTTAAGCCAGCAGAGAAACTATCCCAGCATTTCCATTCCTCTTTTAAGTAGGACACCAATATTCTATACATTCTATGCAGTCATAACGCCGGGGTGTTCTGTAAAGGAAACATTTGTTGAAAGGAGTTGGTAACAGGAGTGGGATCATTCCCCCGTGACAACACTTCCAGCTGTCCAAGGTCATTGGTATCCATTCAGTGACTGATGAAGTTATCTGAAGGTTATTGAAAGGCATTCACACCACACAAAGATTCATTACCAGCCTTGGCTGGCTCTGGGAGAGGCCTAGTGCTAATGGGAACTCTCCTTACTTCATGGATTGAGAAGGGCTAGGATGAGACACATTGGCAGGGAACAGTGACACAGAAACCAACCCCTCATCCCTCCCTCAGGAAGGTGATGCCTTAGGTTTTAACTGTTATATTTTTCAAATCCTGTACTGCCCAGTGTGTAACTCTGGAGTTTCTTGTGGCCTGTTAGCTGCTGTTCTCTCATACTGGTTAGACATGACAAGCCATTCTAGGTTTGCTCTCCAAGGACACCCAGATTGTCCCAGGCCCTAAAATATGTAAACTAAGGCCTCTGAAGAGGAAGGCAAACCTGAGGAAGTTACATCATTAACTGAGGTTGTAATTGGAGAATTGACCCTGATATGCAAATGAACCAAACTTATAAAAGTGTGAGGAACTCATGATCCGGCATCCAGCTTGGGTGTAGCCTTTGACTGCCCAGGGTGTGCCTTTGAAGGCCCTTCAAATAAATACCTACCTTTATTCCCTTATTCTTGTTTAGTCTCTTTTTTTATGTGGCCACCCCAGGCATCAAAGGTGATCATTCCTTTCCTAGGCATCTTTTTGTCAGTCTGTCTATATCCTTCTCCTGATCAATACTCTGTGCTTTGGAACATCTTCTGAAGGATTAAAGGGCTTCTCTTGCTTTAAGAGGGAAGAAAGCAATGGGCTTGTTCAGACCATGCTGCTTCCAAGAATGCTGCAACTGGAGTAATCCATGTGGTCTGCTCTACTGGACCCCAGGGAACCCAGACACCTCTGCTGGGTGCACCAAGAGCACTTCAGAGACAAACACAAACGATAGAAAACTGACAAAAATAGAAGTCAAAGAAATAGGTGCTGTCATGATGGATTTTCCCCAGAAAGTAAATTTAAGAGTGATTCTGTCCCAATACCAGTTAGCAACTGCCAATAATAATAATATCAGTCCCCTTCATACTGGGTTGAAACCTGCAATTAAGAATTCATTCAGGGTCAGATCTCTAACTGGTTTCTCCCATGTTGTGTATGCTGGGAACCAAAGAGGACTCCAGAAAAATTATGCTGCAGGAAGAGTCACTTGGGCTCTCTCCTGTTGGGGCAGGAAGTGCAAGGGAAGAAAAGGAGGAAAAATACATGCTCCACCATCAGAAGAAGAGATTTTAGGGGTTTTACACCTCATATTGTCTGGTTTGGCTTTTTGAAATTTGACTTAATGAAGACAGGCTTTCTGAAGCAGCCAGCTGCTGTCTTCTCCCCCACACCTATACAAAAGCAATACAGAGTGGGCTAAGCTACTGCAGCATCTTCCCTTGCTTTGTTTTATTTTTAACTCTGTGTCTTCCTCCAGTTCTCGGAACAACTCCTGCACAGCCCTGTCATTTCAGACTCATTTCCCCCAGTGGATTTCAGATTCTTGCAATATTTCAAGTATCCGTAGATGAAATGTCAGGACAGATTATTTTTGTTGATCTTGGTACCCCTTTCATTATTTATTTTCACTAGGCTTCTGAAAAGCACTCATTTTTCTTAAAAAAAAAATGAGGACAGTGTGTACTTTATTGTACACACAGTCCTATTTCTTCTGACCTGAGTTTTGGTGCTGGTTAGGCCATGCTGCTACAGCATGAGTTACACAAAAGTCAATCCCTTCCCTTAACACAAGTCAGCAAATCAGTCTTGGCCCACGTGCTCCAAGAATGGCAAATATAACACACTTGGACTTCTTCCATCAAACAAATCATGCCTTGGAAGTGAAGAGAAGATAATGGGGCAAGTTACAATTTTTAGCTCACTTCCACCTGGGATTTTTATCCCACTATCTACTGTTTATATAATTTCTCATTAGAGCACCCTTGTGTCTTATGAAGAAGTCAGCATGTCCCCTGAGGCAGGCTTCAAGATATTTTCAGTATAATATTCCTAGTTGGTTTTGACTCATGGAAGAGCAAAATGCACCACCTGAAAACAGTAAACCTGCCACCAAGCAACCTCTGCTCTTGTAACCATCACTGCTGTGTCTCCTGCTTTTCCCTGAAGCACTGTAGGAAATGTGCTACAGTCCCTATCAAACACCAGGCTTCAAAGCCTCGATGAAAATGACAGGGAAAGACAACAGCAGTACCCACAAGTACCAGGCTCTGCAATGTTTTGCCTTTTAACCACACTGTGTCTCACAGGAGAGGAACAGCTGTAATAACTCACCACAAATACATCCTTTGAATCTCTCCAGCCTCCTGCTGGGGCAAGATGAGACCATTACTGTACAAATTCTCCTTTTCATGGAGGAAATTGCAACCTCTGCCCAAGCAGGACAGTCCCTGTCACTGTGCTCTCTGATATGGCAGCTCAGAGAATTCCTCTTCCCATGGATTTCTCTGTCTCACAAGGTCATTGAACTGGTGGAAGATCAAGACTTAATCCTAGGTTGCCATCAAAAGAAGTAGTGAGTCCAGATGGAAAAAAGTCCCCTCATGAGTTACTGCCTTTCTCTAGAGAACAAAGTAGTGATTTTTACCTATTTTCTAATGTACCACTGTACAGCCCAGCTAAGGTACTTGTTCTGACCAATGTCTGCCTCTGCGGGGTAACACCCAAGTACTCCCCCTTTTCCCAAACTCTTTCCCTCCATGAATGCACCATTGCTGTTTTTCCTTTAGATCTGAGGATTCCACAATACCAAGATAGATTTTTTTGCTCGACTTCTAATGAAGGCTAAGCAGACAAAACTGAGCATGTTCCTGCTTCACCTGCTCTCTCCCAGACCCCAGTATTTTTCTGTACAAAAACAACCAGCCATGAACATCCAGCTTCCTACTCAGAAAGACTAGAGGATACTGTCACATCCCCACCCAAAATTTTCACATTTCACTTTTTAAGACACACTTCTGTTCTCCACCATTTTTACATTTCCTAACATCTTGGGGTATGTCAAGAGCTCTCATCTTTGGCTGCACAAAACAGAAATTGAACTGAGATCCTAGCTCACACTTTTTAAAAATTAAAGACAAAATAATTGCTGTGTCCACTGAATCATAACAAGCAGTCCTAGGAGAACAGAACTGGAAACTTTGCAGGAAACAGTTGGATTCCCCAAACCAGAGCTCTGAATTTCACTTGCACACAGTGATAGGATATTTCATCTTCCAGTTAAGATGTGCAGAACAATGAAAACAAAGGCTTTAGATCTCAAGAGAGAAATTTAATCACCATTTCTCAGATGACAAAAGGTAATCCACATGTAGAGAGATTTACCTTCAAAGCTTGTTGCAGCAGAACTGGAATCTTATTACCTCATTCCTCCCATTGCCTTGCAGTTTCCACAGAGAATGAAGGCAGTTTGGACCTGTTTCACTGCCCCAGGAAGGGAGCCAGCAGAAAGAGTTTGTACTTTGTTGGTCTCAGTAAGCACTGAGAATTCAGGGGTTCATTTACATTGTTTGACTACTCAGCACCTTAACAGGCTCATGTGAAAACTGCCAGACCTAACAATGAAAAATATTATAAGATTACAAAAAAAATGTTATATAAGAGAATGACAGTTTGCCCTGCCAAACCAGGTTCTTGCAAATAGTTTTGCAAACTGTGAATCAAGCTCACGCCTTTATTAGCATGGGCTTTTCCTACAAAAAATCTTGCCTCGTTTGGATATTGTCTTCCCTTCCTTTCCCTCATCTACATTAAGCTATTTACACTTCACTTACACATACTTATCGACACAGAGCCAAACCCCAGTGATCCATGGAAGCAGCTTTTTGGAGCACCTAAGTTAATAGAAAAATTGATAATGACTCTTGGAACAGGTCTCCCAGCCTGCACACTGGCTCAGAGTTGCCACAGCAAAGTACTGTCACTCCATAGGTTTGGGTTCTAAAGCCCATGAGTCAGTCTTGGTTAAATCTGATGTTTTAAGTTCAAGGGCCATTGGGAGATTCCCCAGTGTTTCTGTCCACTACTCAAAGTCCATGATGTTTATTATATGACCTGAGCTGTTGCCCACCACAAAACTGCTTCTAATTGCTATTTTAAGCCCTATTCTGATGTGCTGCCACATCTTTACCCAAGGGACTGCCCAGGTCCTGGCTGGTGTTTGCAAGGCCATTTAGAAAAGCAGTGGCTGCACTGTCCTACCACATGTGCCCATCACAGGATGCCTATCCATACCACACTGGTGGCAGCTCTGCCCCAGATGCCAAGGAGGATCTGGAATGAGGAGACATGGACTGCTTTATCTTCCCATCTTCTCCCCAGTTAGGCAGTTACAAGCCTGTCTCAAGCAAAAAAAGAAAATCTCAAGATCACAATCAATAATTTCTTCCTCAGAGAGAGTCTGAATTATGATCTGAAGCATATCAGTTTAAATTTAAATACCTCCCAGGTCTCTTGGATTAATCATAACCATTACCTTGCACGGTCTGGGAGTTGTCAGCTTACAGGGAAAATTTACTGAAAGCAGAAAAGCAGGGACCAGAAATGACTCTTTTCTACTGCCTTTTGCCAGTCTTACCTATTTTAGGCCACAAAATCATTGGGGCATGAGTATCTTCCTTATTATATATATTATATAGTGCAAAAGAAGATGGGATTAGTCTTGCTTTAGGCACTACTGTCATGTTCATTTATAATTGATGGTGTTATATTCAAATTATGATGCACCCACTGCTCCCAGAAGCCCCTCTTGGAAAAGACTATATACCAGGAAAGAAAAATATAGGATTTCTACAGAATGCTTAAAAAAAAAAAAAAAAAGAGAACTTAAACTCAGTAGATGAACTGTAATGCTAAGATTCAGATTATGGCCTGCAACTCCTCCTGCATTGAAAGGGAGGGAGAACTGTTTCACACACTGTATTTTGTTACTCTTCAGATGCTGTCCCACAAGCACTGCAAAACTACAGATTAGCACTACAGAATGGGTTTAACAAAACAAAACAAACAAAAAAACCCAAAAAAAACCCCCAAAAAACCCCAACCCCCCCCCAAAAAACAACAGAGAAAACAAGAGGCTTCTAGCACAAGTTCTTCCCTGCAGTCTGATTTTCAGTGCAGGCAGGTGGAGCCGAGGGCTCCAGCCAGCACACAGCATTCTGCTGGCTGGGGATGCAGCAGTCTGCACAGTGATTGCTCAGTGTGCCGAGAGGGATGCTGGCAGATTGGTTCTGAAAGATCTTTAATACAACCAAAAGGATAGAATTCATTTACCCAGAAAAGATAGAAAAGACTTTTTGCTATAATATCAATAAAATCTCATTCAATCCCTAACCCCCAAATCCCCACTGCAATTTTAAGACTGATTTATCATCAGCTGGCTGAGACAAGCAATTAAAATAGAACATTAGAGGAGGCTTAGGTGAATTCGGCATCGTGTGTGGATATGTGGCAATAAATCTGTTCCCTGGCAGTGTGTGGGAGAATTCCTGCCTTCTGTGGATTCATACCCAGTATCAGGCAAGGCCTCACTTGCTTATTGCCAAATAAGCAGTGGGACTGCTGCATAGGATGGCAGCATCCCAAGCTCTATATGCGGGAAGAAAACAGTGCCAGGGCTGACTCTTCATACAGGTGAGCTCTGTTTCCACAAGGAAGTCTCATGCCATGATATTAATACATGCAGGCTGCCCCTCCCTTCAGCCTGTGCTAATTATTATCTGTTTATGGGGGGAGATAAAAACAACAAATTGTACAGAGCCTTGACCCTCCCCCCAGCAAAACCAATCAATGTCACCAAGCAGATCAACTGAAAGAGAAAAGTTCCAGTACCTTTAGCACACCCAGAAGCTTCTCCAGCTTTCAATGTGAATAAGGTTGTGTTATGAATGGTCATCTATGTAAACAGCTGAAAGTTTTGGATAGCCCCTGTGCTGACATAAGAGGGCACAGCAATGCTGCCTGATCCATGCAGGGCCACATTCTGGCTCCTATCAGAAGCACATGTGTGGGGAGCAGGGAAAAAATGGAAAATTCCTGGGAGAAGCCTTCAAAGCTTAGGAGGCAGCATATGATCCAACTCCCCCGACACCAGCAGGGCAGCTCCTACTCTGCCAGGCTCTGTAGTGTGACAATCTCTGGTCCATTTTCTACCAGCTGTGGCTGGAGGTGTAAGTGCTGGAAGCACAGCTTTCAAGTAGCTGAGAGCTAGAAAGCAAATACGTGTTCCAAAGGGATTATTTTCAATTTCCTTGAGTACCATATATGTGGGGCTGGACTCCCAATGAATTCAAATAGCTGAGGTTACCAGCAAGCCTGGTGCTGCTAAAAATCACCCAAATGAAGGACTCCTACCTTGAAAGGACCTTGGCTCCAGCACAAAGCTATTTCTGCCTTAGCATGATCGATTCTGCCAACCTGCTGGGCTCTTTGTGCAGGAGAGCTGGGATCAGCTGAAGGTTCCTTCTGCAGAGAGGCTCCAGTGCTGACACAGAGAGCATCACCCAGTGAGGCACCAGGGCCACATGCCAGGTGACTCACAGGAGCAAGGAGACACTCAGAAACCTAATCAAATCACAGAAGCACAGGGTATTCTGGACTGGGAGGGACCCACAAAGATCGAAGCCCAGCTCCTGGCTCCCCACAGGACATGCCCAAGAACACCACCATGTGCCTGAGGGTGTTGTCCAAATGCTCCTTGAACTCTGGCAGCCTTGGTGCTGTGACCACTTCCCTGGGGAGTCTGTTCAGTGCCCTGCCACCCTCTGGGTGAAGAGGTTTGAGAGTAAAGAGCTTAATTAGCCTGTGGGGGCCTTCCCTGCAGACCTTTCCTACTCCATGAAAGCTCACTGCCTTCCAAGGATCATCCTGCCCACTGGGAACAGGAACAGCTCTGCTCCCTGCTGTTCTGCCAGCCAGAGGCTCTGCCTCACACAGGGGCAAGGCTGGGGAGACAGGAGGAGCATCCTGACTATTGAGGGATACATTCAGGGCAGGTAGCTCAGCGTGGAGCTGCAGACTGAGCTGAGGAGGGCAGGAGCCTGAGGCAAGAGGCCCTGAACTGGTGCTGACCCCTCCAGAGCTCAGTCTGCAGCTTCACCCTGAGCTGTCTGCCCCGAATGTATTCCTCAACACTGGCACAACAGGCACAAAAGACAAGCTGCAAAAAAGCTATTTTCATGTCCAGACTCATCTTGCTTATGGCTTTGGACATTGCTTGCCTGCTTCTGGGGCAGGCAGAAGCTTCTCCTGTTCCTTGAACTATTACAAATGAGTCAGATATAAACCTCAGCAGATCTTGATCTTGTTTGCATGTGTGCTGTGTGACTGAAAAAAAACCAAGAAAAGTTCACTCTCACAAAACACTTGGGTGGCTGCTTGGGATCTCCTGACAGGTAAGTGCTCACAAAGTTTGGGTGGGGGCAAGGAAAAGGCAAAAGCCATCACTGAAGCACATCAAGTGAGGCAGCATTTGCACCCCAGCCCCTGAACAGGTAACACACACAACCACTGTGTCATGGCAAACACCATAAGAATTTGCCTGACTAGCTGTCCTTCTGCAACCAGACTGACCTCACGACTTCAACTCAGTTGCTCGTACAGGACTCTGCTCCATCCTCAATTCCTCACCTCTTCCTACCTCTTCTCAAATGCTCCCCTGCACAAACCTCAGCCTGATACAAGCACCCAAGTCCCAGCAGTCTGTCACCCAGAAGCCAAGAGTCAGCCTAGACATTAAACCTTACTTTTGGCCTTCCTTGAGCTGTGGAAAAAAATAAGTGGTCAAGAGACATACTGCAAAGGCTTAACGTCCATCCTCCAGGTGCAGGAAAAGTCAAATAGCAAACCACGAATCCAGATCATGGTGAGGTCAGGTGTGGGAAAGCAGCCTCCCTGCAGCTCATTGTGCCTTGGGGGTGCTCCCAGGCGCACAGCATCCCTCTCACATCCCAGGTGATCAGCAACAAAAGGCCACTGACACTTTTCTAAGCCTCTGCCACAGAGTGGAGGTAAAACTCCATTTACCTCGTGCCTTTGCTTCTGCCAAGGCCCACAGTGCCTGCAGAGAGGCACATAAGGAGCCCCCATCTCCCTTGCTCAGCCTCAGCCAAACTAAGAGCCCAGCTCCCAGCAGAGCAATACTCAGCATCCCTTGAGACCATAACAGCAAAAAGAATGCCAGAGGCAAAGGCCTATTTTAATCTCCCTGTTATCTGGATCATCCTGGTCATGAGGAACATTACAATGTTTCAGCTGTAGCAGCCACTCTAAAATAACAAGATAATAAACAATTAAAATAGATTATTATTTTTCTAGTCATCTTTTAACTCCATCCCTTCACCTTGGAAAGGTGCTGGGAGATCATGAGTAAGACCAAGTCTCTGGACATCTTTCAAAAGCATTTCTGACATGAGTCAGAGACAAAAATGCCACAGGCCTGCTCTGAGGCCCACAGCAAAAAAGGAAGCAGTGCTGTAGGCACTGAGAGGATCTGGAAAGGCAGCTGAGCCTGATAAGGGCTGTAATGGGCTTAACGGAGGTCCCAGGGTAGGATTCATCCTCACCTGGGGGTGTTCAGTTGTGGTCTGGGCTGGCTGTGAGGGACTCCTCTTAATAAAGGGTCTCTTTTTTTGGCGAATGTTTGAGCTGCAGTCTGACTGGTGGGTGGGTTGCTCAGACAGTCTTCCAGTAATGAGGAGTTTTGCTGCATAAGAGAGAATCTCTAGGGAACTATTTATAAGTGATCCAACAGGAATCCATATCATCCCTCAGCCCAAAGCTGTCTGCAGACCTGTGTTAAAGCCCACAGGAAATTTTGGATCAGGTCTCCACATTCTCCAGTCCTTTCCTCTCATTTTCTTACACTGCAAGAGCACACCTTGATCAGGGAACATGAAAGCAGCTCCTCAGCATGGCAATACACCCAGGCCTGACCCATAACTTCCCCTGACACACCAGGACCAGGCTTCACAGCAGTGCACATGGTCAAGTTTTATCACACTCCAGTGTTTGGTACTTGCATGAAAAATGTAGATTCAGCAGTAAACTGACATCTCAGATTCAGCTTCATAATATGCATATACCTCATGTGAGAACAAGGCTCACTAATTACTCAAGAGGAGTACATAATTGTGCATATTTTCGAAACAGACAGGTCAAAGAACACTCCTTAAAACACCTTGAAATCACCAAGGGCAAGAATTAGGCTGAGAGAAGTACTTTCTTCAGAGGAGCACTCTTTTCTTAAAATATTTTGAAGATTTGTAAGTTTTTTAGGAGAAGGAAGGAAGAAAAAAACAACACTCCACATTCAGAAGATGGGGAGTCCTTGACAGATTTGTTTCCCTCACTTGTAATTTTCAGCAAGTTTATCAATTTTAAAATATATAAATTATCTCCAGAACACTAGGAGGGTAAATTGAAGTAACTCTCAGGAAGTTACCAGGACAGTTTTCACTCCCACTTTAGAGATATATGAAGACATTGACCCATAAATCCTCAGAGAGTATTCCTGTTAGACCAAGGATGCATTCGACTCCTTTTTGCCTCAAACAAGGCTGAGGAATACTGCCAGGAGCAATTTTAAACCTACTGCAATGTATACAGAATCGAGGAACAAAAATGGTTAACACCTTAAGCTACATATTTGTCTCGTCTATCTTAAAATTCAGTCCCGTTGTACAGAATAAACCTGGCCTCCTTTGAGTTGCCTGGATTATTCCAGATGCACATCCATGTGACAAAGTTGACATCACAGCCCAGAGGAGCACTTGCCATTTCCCCTGGAGTGGGTTCCCTGTCTGATGTAGTCCCTTTTCAGGCAGAAGTCAAACAGACACATCAGGCTTTCCCGGGAGCCCTTAGTGACAGAAATGAATCCCCAAGACGATCAGCAAGCTTATACCTTCCCTTTGCCTAACAAACAGAAACTTCCTCTCCAGGCAGTTGCCCTGTTGGCTTTCCAGGCTCTCGTTGGAGAGGCAGATCACCAAGGCAGCACCAAGTCCCACTGGGCAGACGCATAGTAAACAATACGTGAAGATGGAAATATTTACAACCTTAATAGGGAGGAAGAAGCAACAGGAAGAGAGGCAGAGACAGGTTCAAATCCTGTTTCAATAGGGGAAGAGCAGCATGATCTGTGAAACATCATCAAGGACTATGCCAGGCAGTGCTCACAGCGGGGCTGATGCAGTCCAAAGCACCAATTTTCAAGGTGGAAGTGACTTTTTGCAGAATGGCACAGCTGTTCAATATCCAGGCTAGGAGCAAAACCCAGGTCCCTGCCCTTTTTCTAGAGCTTGGTCTTGTCCTCCACTCTGCACAGCAAATAGCAAGACAATTTGCCAAGGAGAGAGAACTTTCTTGCACAGCACAGTGAAAATTGGAGCACAAGGTTACCCAAAAGTCAAAACTGAAACCCTACAGTAATAATCTTGTGATGGGCAGTAACACTCATAGGCTCTACAAGGAACAGCAATCTCATTTGTCTGACATACTCAATATTAATTATCTATGTTGTGTAAAAGCTAATGGTGAGCAGTACAGTCCTAGGATCTGCAAACCCCGGATCTCAGGAAAAAAAAAATGGACAAAGGCATTATGCCTGTTTGCCAAAGGCTCTGCCCTCAGCTACTGAATCTCCTAACCCTGGAAGTCCTCTAACGCCACACCTGGAACCAGGCTCCAACTCTCTCCTCAGAGAAGGACTCAGCTTAGCATTAAGTTTTTCACTGAAAGCAGCAGATAACGGCCCTGACAAAATGAGGTCTCAGGAGCAAAAGTATCCGTGGGACTGTGCCTACACTAAGAAAAAATGGAATTGTATGCTTGACTGGACTGCACATTTCTTGTTTTGTCTAACTGAGGATGATCTAAGGTCCTGTTGTGTGGCAGGCAACTCACAGATAAGGACTTAATGAGTAAGGAAGCCTTTCCTTCTTTTTCTGAATCACTCCTATGGATGCCCAAGGTTACTGCAAATTATTGCATCAACACTGAATCACTCCCTTCTTGGCATATTTAAGTAGGATTCATCTCCTTCATAAATTTTTTTCATTCCATTGAACCAAAAAAAGTATAAAAGGGAGAGGAAAAAGTACAACATGCTTACTTTCAGCATCCCAAGTCACTTAGTCTCAACTTGAATTTTAGTTACACAATTTAGCTACAGACAGCAGCACTAGCTGGTACATGAGGAGTTTGGAAGCAAAGGGAAAGCAGCAGGTGAAGCAAGCCCAGGAGACATCCAAAAGGAAAATATCTTTAAAGCTCCCCTGAATTAGTGACACTTACCTGTTTGTTCCATTTTGTGCCTCTGGGTTTCTCTGAAACAGAGAAGAGCAATTATGAAGTGACCCACTTTCCTCCTGTTTAGAGTAAGCAGGAAACAGGGGGAAGGGGAAGAAGAGGAGGAGAGGGAGAGTTACAGAAGAATAATATCAAAGGGTAGAGAGGAAAAAAAAAACCAAACCAAATCCTTACAGCAGGTAGGAGGGTAAATTGTGATGACCCAGTTTAAAGGAAGAGCAGGAACTAGACCTACTAACAGTCAACACCTTCCCACACACTCTAAGGAGAGGAAACAGCAAGGGAGAGGAAAAAACTTGGTGCTTTTACAGCTCCTCTTTGAGCTACAAACTCACTCCTCCAGGACAAAGTTTGCACAAGGGAAGTTTCATGACAAAAGAGCATCCATCTCTCACCAGCCCTTTTACCTGTGTAAGGGAGGGGTGGAGCCACATCATGGTCGGGATGGAGCAAATCAGGGCCAGGTGCAAAAAATTAAGGTCCAAAGAGCTCAGCCGGTTTTCATTAGCTGAGGCTGCCTCACAGGTGAGGGTGGGAGACGCATCGGGATGCCAGGGAAATGGCCACTGTTTCTCCTTGTAAAAGACTCAAGTGATATCACACGTGCTAAAGTCAGAGCAAGTCACCAGGAGGGCATGGTGAAGCTCTAGCCTTCATTTCGGTGTGGGCCAGCACCTTCAGGAGATCCCCGTCTGCTGTGGCTTTCACCATTTGCTGTGACAGCTGATGGCCCTGAACTGATACCTCAGTAGGGCACCGTAAGTGCTCTCTATCTTACGGACAGAAACCAGGATCTGGGAGGAGAAGGGACATTCTGGTTTGATTTATGTTTTTGCTTCACGTTTTTGCTTCAAGATTAGTGAGGTTTCTGTTTCCCCTCTTAAATCCCATTTACCTCGCTCAGTATAATCAGGCACAAGTGGAATGAAGTTAGTACTCGTGCGCCACTTCATAGCATTCAAAAAGGATTCAATAAATACTGTAACAAACACACGTATTGTGCAGTTGGCAATTATAACCATAAAGGAAGGACCAGCCATACCCTCATCTCCAGGTGGATTATTAAAAATCACAAGCCAGCTTGTTGAACTCATCACAGCTCCACTGATTTCAAAGCCTGCACACAAAGAGAATTGCACTTCTCAGTTCCAGAAGTCCCCATTTTAAATAGCCTGCATTTCCTGTAAACAAGCAATATCCCCCAAAAGCATAACCTCGTTAAAAGTGTGGATTAAACCAGCAATCTAATTTGCACTCACTTAAAGATTGGTGGTCAGAGTACATGGCTAAAATCGTATGGGGAATGCAAGTAAATGACATTGTGTGCTAATACATTGGTGTGTGCTACCGTGTTTTTGTGCTCATGGAAAAGTCAGGCAAAAGAAACCAGAGACTGCAGCACCAAACAGCAGTCAATCTACTCAGCACACTGTGAAACCTAACAGTGGTGGGACACGGAAGAAGCCCTAAAAGGCCAGATTGGAAGATGCATTTTTCGAACTCTTGTCTCACATCTTTGTTCTTGCTGTTCCTACAGGTGGAAAATGCCTCTGTCACTCCTCCGTGTGCGCACAAGGCACCCACTCGCTGTGGCTGGAGGGAGCTCGTGCTCCCTGCTCCAGCCTGGCTCTGCAGCCCATGGCCTGAGGCAGCCTGAGCTGGGCTCCAAGGGCCTGACATTTCCTCCTTTTCCCAGGCTAGAACCTAACTTCTGGTTGACCACAGCTTCACCCAAACAGGCCTCACCCAGCCAGTGCCAGCAATGCTCAGAAGTGCAGCTGAAGGAGCACTGAGTGTTTTGTGATCAGACAGAAATGGCTGGTGCCTTTAGGTGCCCTTGAGTTTGCATAGCAGCCAGAAGGAGTTGTACCAGGATTTGATGTTCTCATCTCTCAGTTAAGCCTGTGCCCTGCTTTGTGGAACCTCTGTCCTTCCTTAATTCAGCTTTTAGGCAGGTTTTTGAAATGGGTCCCAAATTAAGGTCACATGCACAGGAGGAGAATTAAAATCTGATGATGGTTTACTTTACTAAATCAGGATTGTTTTAAATTAAAAATTGGAGTTTAATCCTTCCCTGCTGTATCTGTCACAGGCACATAGAGAGAGCTGTTTCTATATCCTCTTTCCTCTATAAAATATAGATCAAATGGCTCTACTCCTCCTTTCTCTATGTCCAGTACCTTTGTGACTCTCTTGAGCAGAGCTTTCTTCTCATGAAAGCTGAGCTGGTCCTAAAACTCCCATTGGCAAGGTTTCTGGAGGCCTCAGACCAGTCCTAGCTCCATGCCGGATGATAATCCTCAGAGATGTGGTTATGTTGTGACTACGTTCTCCTTTGCATACGGGATAATATATGTTAAAGTCTGGCATTGCAGGAATGACACAGCTATAGCCTAGCTGTGAGAAGGACCCAGCCAAGGCATGGGGAGGTGGGGGCAGCAGTGGAAGCCAGACTCACCAAAAATTTAAGCCCTGGTTGCTCTTAAAGCAACTAGTCAGGAATCAGGTACCAAAGCAGCTTTGGGGATCTGGCTCTGCACATCTAACAGAGTGATCAGGAAATGGGTGGGGACTCATCTCCAAGGGTTTATGTCACAATCGTATTTTAAATCTCTCTATTTTTGAACATCAGCCTCAGAGGAATCTTGGCTTGGCCTAAACTGGAGCATTTGATCATAGACCAGTCCTTAAAAAAGCCCGCAGCTTAACTGTGTATCTAGAGATCCTGAAAATGCAGGGGAAAATTAGGCCCAGCCATTCTCTCAAATTTAATCAGAAGCAGCCTGGGGCACATAGATGCAAGTACTGTTGATGGTCAAAATTCAGAGTTACATAAAGAGCAGTCAATGACAGAAGGTAATTAGGAGTTCTGCATAAAGGGCTCCATCCTCAAATTGTTCTTATTGCACAGCCCATATCAGACTGGGGCATGCCTTGGCATCTCAGCCTGGGAAAAGGGAGAAACCAGAGAGGCTGGGAAATGTTCAGTGCCAAAGCAGGTACATTTTTCCTCTCTTTTGAACTAAGCTTTATGCTTAGTTCAATTTCTTCCCCAGCCACATACTCAAGGCATAGATGAGCAGCACTTGGATAAACAAGATATTTCCCTCTCTGCTGAAAAAGAAAATAGAAAGGAAATGTCTGAGGAAGGTGGAGACAATCAAGGCAGTCTTTGTGTTACAGCTGACTCTTAGAGAGCCCAGGAAATAACATCCAGGATCTGGTGGCACTGTCAGCATTTTGGTGTTTCCCTCACTTGGCTGCCTCAGAGCCTGGCTTTGCAGCACACAGGGGTGTGAGTTGGAGGCTGAAGGTGATGCTGTGAGCAGCCAGGAAGCTTCCACTGCCCACAGATCTCAAACCAGGGACAAAACAAGGGCTGTTCTTTCCCCCTCTAAACCTGCTGCAGGCTCTGCCTGTTCTGCCCTTCTCCAGCTCATGGCTGGTAATGTGGGAACACACATCATGCTGCTCTCATGCAGGAGAGCATGTTCCCTGCCTCATTATTCATGGGCTGTGCCCACAGGTACTGGTTGTTAAGCCTGCTGAATATTTGTCTGAATAATTAAGAAGGAGCTGAATAATTCTTAGACCAAATTCCGGTTTTCTCTCTCCTTCTACTTCATTTATAGGCTTTGCTTCTCACAGCTCCCCTGCACACAGTGTGAAATGAGTGTTCAAATACTACCAGACAGAGTCAGTAAACTCCCCATGTGCCTTTAGTTCTTTTTTTTTTTTTAAATTATCCTTAAAAGATGCCAAAGAATCAGTTAAGATTGCTTAGTAGCATTTATTGCGACAGAAATCCTGGCGCTGCGGTGCAAAAGCCTGCCCCCCTCTGCATCTCCCAGGATAGAGGCATCCACGTTCCTGAACAACACAGGATACATCCCTTCCCTTGCTCATTTTCAGAATAACTGTAGGAAAGGTAGTTTATCCTACTAAGCTTATTGGGTGCTGTTTGTGATCTATTTAATGATTCTGCCCTATGTTGTTTTATTAAACTGCATGATTTCTGCTGCAGCAGAGCTGGAAAACGAATCTTAAATTGAACCCAGTTTTCCTACTGGAAAACTACCTCTTATCCTCCTCCCACTCCCTCTCTGCTTTCTCTTCCTTTTACCGTTCCTTATCCCTCTTTCCCCAAGATATGCTGCATTTTATTTTGCTTTCACTGCATTTTCCTCCTTGACTTTTGATACAAGGAGCCAAATTCATCCCTGCTGGTATCCAACGGACTGAAATTCTTCTCTGAGGCATTGGGCTAAATCCAAACCCAGCCAGCATTTTGCAGTGCTGGTGGCTTAGCCAAAACAACAGTTGATAATCTCTCTTTTCCTTCCCTTATCTACTGTTAATATGAATTATTAATAAGTACTAGTATTCCTCTCTCAAAAATCATACTTATTTCTAAAGCACCTATCAGCCAAGCTGTCTGACTGAGAATTCCTTTTTAACTTTCCATGTGTGCTAGGAAGTTGCACGATGCCTGCGCACGGACAGCCTGGATTCCAGAGCAGGGCTCGCTCTGGGATTCCTCTTGCCATCTGCAGTGCACACCGAACTCGAGCCCCGGGCACGTTTAACCCGTGCGGGAGCCGGCCAGGAAAGGTTTGTTTTCCCAAACTGCCGTTTATGACGCTAAATGCATTTCCCAATCAGGTTGCTGTTCCAGATCCCTCACCTGGAGCGGGGATGTCTGCACAGTGTTAATCTCAGGCTGTGTTTACAGCCCGTGAACATGACAGGCTCTCTCCTTCCCTGAGGTTTCCGTGTGCGCAGCTCATTAGATACTCCAGTGCAGCAGGAAGCCCCTCTCGACTGAGAATTCCTTTTCGTATATTTAGCAAACTTTTGACTGCTTCCTTTCAAAAGAGACTGAAGGACATATTTTCGTAGGAAGAGGGTGAGACTCACAAAGCACGATCTACAGTCACGTTTTTCTGTGGGGAACTACAGAGCAGGGGAGGAGGAATCACCCGCAATTCTCTCTCCTTCTCCCCCGCGCCTCCCTCCCCTCCCCGTCCCTCCCCCACGCCCATACAACCATAACACGAGATGAACGTGCTCCAAAATACAGCTGCATCGCCTTCCCTCTCTTCCGGTTTTCTTTGCCTTGGCAAAAGGGAGGGCAAGAAGAGAGGATGAGGATGGAATTATCGCTAATGTGAAACTGATGTTTTGACTCTGTCACCAGCAGACTGTTTAGAGAAGCCTGCACTCAGGGTTTCAGAGTTAAACACAGCCAGCGCTCGCTTATTGCTCGCAGGAGAGGCTCAGACAGGGAAGAGGGAGACATCGCTGCTCATCTCCTGGTCTGGATGCTTCCATAAATGAAAGCATTAAGGCTTGTGGAGCGAAAAGGAAAGGATGACTGAGGTTACGAAGGAGAGCATCACACTTTGACTGCAATCCCCAACCTTCATTAAGATCCCCATTAAGAGATAAATTTTACAAACATGCACAGTTTTGTATGAAATTAAAGGGTTTCCTCCCCATTAGAAATCACACTGGAGACAGCTCCATTTGCTCCAAATTAGGTACACTCAGAATGAATATTTTAATTAATTCATGATAAATAAGCCAGACACTTTCCTGGAACAGAGTTACCGTTTCCTTCCTCGGCAGCAGTGGGATGTGCTCACTGTGCTGTGTGTGTGTTCATGTACATGCCCAGGCATTGCTTTCAATTTCTCTCTCTCATTTTTGAACCTGTCCCTCAATTGATCAGTTACAACACATGTCCTTAACCATGCATTTCCTTGTGTTTGGCTGCTCCGACTTAGGAGGGGGGAGGGAGAAGAGGAAGAATAAACAGATTAACACACCCAGACCCCTGGCAGGATGTTCTGAGAAATAAAAAGAGGGGAGAGAAGGAAGAATTCACACATAAAAATAGAAGCCCACGTAGATTGGCCATATATGGAGTACCGGGGACTTGAGGGATACCCTCTTCGGACCACCCCTTTGGCGGAGGAAATCGCTGCTGCGGGANCCCGGCCCGCTCTGCCCCCTCCCGCTCCCCCCGCCGGGGAGGGCTATTAAAAGCTGCTGACGTAGGAGCGGACGGCCATCTTTGATGAGGGCACGGCTCCCGATCCATTGAAGAAGGAGACCCGCGGAGGTCAGCAGCCTCCTGTCCTTGCCTCCCATCCAGCTGCGGCACCGACCCACCGACCCCGCCGCGCCGCGCTACGCCAGCCCAGGTAAAGGTGGGAGACCACCGCAGGCACCGGCTGCGAAGGGGGAGGGGGCGGTATTGACGAAAATGAAATG